>PVJA010002852.1:0-92119 GCA_004027025.1 Myocastor coypus | reverse complement strand
GCAACTCTGGAAAAATAATTCTATGCAACTGTGTTCTTTCGCTTTACAAAATTGGAAAAAGTGTTGAATCGGTATGTCCAGGAGGATCTACTACTCCATGAAAAATACAGAAGTTTGGGGAAGTTTGTTGCAAGCAATAGGCACATATGGAGTGAGAACATATTCTATAAGGATGTGCTCATAAGTCATGTTAGCTGAATATTGATAATATTCAACATCAGGTATGAGTAAAAGGATGTTCAACAAAAACAACTAAAACATTCCTGGCTCTCTTTAAATCTCTATCAATATTGAGTAAAATTCCCCAAACCATTTCTAAGAATCACAAAGCACCTTTTTGTACTATTAACTTCTCTGCAATTCATTACTTTTTGCCATTTTTCACCATTTTAAAGCTCCTTGGGTGTGATTCTGAACTATTACAACATTGCTGCTGCTGAGTGAGTTGCGCCATGACTGATAGCTCATATATTTAATAAAGCACTAGGCAGATTCCACCTCTAATTTCTAAATGCTTGGTTCTGAAATTTTCATTTAAAACTTGCCTTTATTTTTTATTTTTTATTTTTTATTTTATTTTATTTTATTTTATTGTCTTTTTGAGACAGGGTCTCACTATGCAGTTCAGGCTGGCCTTGAGCTCACTTTTGTAACCCAGGCTGGTCTTGAACTCACACAGATCCTCCTGCCTCAGCCTCCCAAGTGCTGGGATTACAGGCGTGCGCCACCACGCCCGGCAAAACTTGCCTTTAATGTTGAGCTCTAGATTTAGTTTACATGACGAGACCTGGCTATATTTTACATAGCTTCTCAGTGCAGTGAGTTAAAATATAGCTTCATCAGTTCCTAGACTTGCAATGCCCTGACTTCCTGCTTCACCCAACACCCACCTACACCACTGTTCCTCTATCCATTCAGATTCTAAAAACCAACATCACATTTCCTTCTAAATTTTTAATCAATTTTCCCAATCCATAGAGCACCAAGCACTGCTGAGGTTTCCTGGATGGTATCGGTGAAATCTATCTCCTAGTCTTTATCCCAGATTAGTGCCTCGGGAATATGCTTTCCTATTATGGTAATTTTCTAATTAGTTTCCTTCATGTCCTTCTCTCAGTTTAATTTATTCATCATTTCCACAGTTTGCTATCATCAACTCAGATCTACAAGGATCTGTATACAAAGCAAATGAACTACAGTCTACCAAAAAAAAAAAATAAAATAAAAAAATAAATAAATAAATAAAAAATAAAAAATAAAAAAATAAAACCTTCAGTTGCATTTGAGTGTCACTATAATCTGATCTCTGGCTTTTTTTCTAGACTGTTTTCCTTTATGCTAGTGTGTTCTCTGTTACTATGAAACATTATCCAAGGGTGGATAATTTATAAAGTAGGGAAGTTTATTTAGCTCACAGCTTTGTAGGTGAGAAGTTCAGATTAAGGCAGCATATTGACATGGCAGAAAACATTAAGCATAAGCGCAGTACCTACCAATCTTCCCCTGGCAAAACTTGAAAAAAGAGACAAAGAGAAGGAAAGCTCTCTTTACAACTCACTCTAAATGGTGATTAATCCAGTCTTAGGAGAATTGCATTAATCCCTCTTAATGAGCTAATCATTTTTTACACCTCTTACCACCTCTCCAACTTATTACACAGGGACAAAATTTCTACATGAGCTTTGAGAGGGACAAAGCATATTCAAATCATAACATGTTTGATCGTCCTTTCAACTCCACGTTTTCTAGTAGTGGAAAAATTCCCTGCTCTTCCATATATGTTTGACAGTTTTGTTGAACTACTGAATTCTAATAGCTCATCCTAAAATACAGAGAAATCTTTCCTTTACCACCCTAAGCTGGGTGTTAAAATTCTCCTCAGTATACTTTGTACTCAAAGAGTAGAAATCTTATTCGATATTGACTAGGGCTACCCAGTTACCTAGCAGTATTACTATAGCACTTACTTTTTGATTCCATTCACAGCATCTTTCTCTCCTATGAGACGAGTTCCTGGAACAAGAAGAGCCCATCGTTTTCATCTCTGTGCTGCTGTAAAATTTTCCATGTGGCACATACAGAAAACTGGTGGTTACCCAGGGTTTAATTAAATTGTAACTTGACCAAATAGAATTTTCTAAAAGTAATTAGGGCACAGAGAAGAGAAATACCCATGTCGGTTTCCTGAATGACAAAGCTTCTGATGTGAGCTTCTGATAGCAACATGAAAGTTACAGTCATCCTTGCAATAAACTTCTGAACTGGAAGCTGCAAACTGCGGGGCCTAACTGTGTTGGTTCAGAGGGGAATTCTCCCGACACCATTGCAGTGAGTCATCTAATTAGGACCCTTGATGCTTCTGCTGTGAGCCTTATCATCAAAATGGTTGTATCATGTTCCGTGTCTCTTGCCACATGACTCAGTTCTAAATCTAAATCTCGCAAAATGCATTTGGCAGAAACTAAATTACAAGAGAACTTCAGATAGGAGAAGACTGGGAAATACATTTTTCGTTTTCCATCCCGAGCAGTCAAAGATAACACACAAATAGTGTTTGGAATGCTGGTTATGTGAGCCAAGGCACAGCATCCACAAATCCTCCCTTGAAAATATCGACCATGCAGATATAGTCTTTGTCCTAAATCTAAACTCCTAAACAAAACATTGGGAGTCATAGTATTATCCCAACTAATACAATATTTACTGCTATAAATAAAAATGTACTCCATCAGGCACAATTTTCTCCTCTGTGTGATTCTGTGATCCCTAACTCAATCACATCTCTAGCTTGAGATACTTGGAATCAAGAATAAAACTATGAAATTAACTATCACCTTTTCTGAATGTGAAAGTAAAGGAGAAAGGAAGAGATGAAAGAAAAAAATTAATGCAAATCTAGGCCTAGTGGAACAAAAGCCTGTGCTTAGCTGTCAAAGATCATGCTGGTACAGCTAGTAGTGACCTTGTGTTTGATCTTTCTAATTCTTCCTTGATATTTCAAGTCCATAGTCATTTGCTTCTTATTCAGTGATTCACAGGATTTTTATTTGGACAGGTAAGTCAAAAGTCATATGAGATGAATCTGAGCTCTCCAAGGTCCTCCTTATGCTGAAGTCAAGTAGGCATCCCATTAATATTTTGACAATCATGCACACCACAGGATGCACAGGTTTCCAAATATCTCCTGTGTTCCTAATGCACAACAGCCATTCTACTTCCCTTGATTAAAGAAGAGCAATTATTTTTGTCCACACAGCAAGGCAGAATGGTCAGATGTCAAACTCCATTCTGCAGACACTGCAGCAGTCATTACAGCTCCTGGTGGAATAATTTAAGATCCCTAAGCTAGGACAGGTCAAGGTCACTGAGACTGGAAAACAACTTCTGGTAAGTGGGTGATAAAGCGGAATACTGACAGATGCCACCCCTACTCCCATTCTTGCTTCCTGTGCATTCCAGCTGTGACAGAGCAGCGCTAGTTTTCTCTTAAAATGGTAATCCATATTCATATGTTACCAAGCCATAAAATGTTATTTTTCAGCTGCCACCACTTCTAGTAGAAATTACAGTCTTCTACTCATTTTTATGATCCTTACTGACTGTATAACTGGTTGATGTGGTAATTATCCCCGCAGTCCACCTCTTTTGATACAAAGATCAGATTTATGGATGACAAATGATAATGTAAATTTTTCGTAATTAAGATATGCAGTCATTTGATGAATATTAATAGAAGAGATAAATCTTTATGTAGAACATGTATATATTCCAAAGTGATCAAATTGGTATGGATTGTTACCCAAAATATACAGTATAGGCAACATTGTACCAGGAAGTAACTGGCCTATACATGTTAAAGTCTTGGCTCAACATGATTTATTCTGCAAGGGAACAGAAGACTGATGCTATGAGATATATATGTATTTCAAATTTTCCTGCAGGCAACAGTTCTTCAAGAAAAGGAAATGGAGATATTAGAAAATTATGTTAAGATTTTGCCATAATATCCAATCCAATGTTGATGTTTGTCCAGTCTCCACTTATATTCATACTATTTTAGCAATAAGTAATAGTTAAACTGATAAATCATTACAAAGTAAATATTTTTTTCTGTATTTTTTAGGGAAGAGTCTGTAGGGTGTTCAGGGTCTCACTAATACATGAGACTTGTAGTGATGTGCTTGTTTATTACCTACCAAGAGCTGGGATTACAGGCGAGCGCCACCACTGCCAGTCCTTTTTATTTATTTATTTATTTATTTTTTTACCACTGCCAGTCTTAACTGTTGTCTCTGCGTGCTCTGGAGGAGAGGGGGTAACAGACACAGCAGGCCCAAGGATCAAATCTACAGCCCTGTGTCTGTGTGCAGGTGCCTTAATCAGCTGAGCTATTTGACTGGATCATAAATTAAATATTTAAACAACTTCATTGATCTATGGAAATAGATCATTTCAAATATTATTTCTTATTTTCACTTTAGTCCAAGTATGTTGCTTTCTTTCCCTTTTTTTTTTTTTTTTTTTTTTTTTTTTTTTTTTTTTTTTTTTTTTTTTTTTTTTTTTTTTTTTTTTTTTTTTTTTTTTTTTTTTTTTGTGGGACCGCGGTTCAAACTCATGACCTTGCACTTGCCAGTCAGGCATTTGTGCCACTGAGCTATCTCCCCAGCTCCTGTTGCTTTCATATAGGCATTTAAAATATATATATTTACAGAGTCTACATGGTCTCACTACATAGAATGGACTTAATCTGTGTAGTGAAACTCTGTAGACCCTGTACTCAATACATAAACAAAAGAAGGTTGCTTGGAAGCAGGTAACAACACGGGGTTAATTTGTTGAAGCAGTTAAAAATATATAAAATTAAGGACAGTATCATAAAGAAATAAATATTTCTATATGAAGAGTTGCATGAATAGCAGAATATAATCTAGAAGAAAATGTAATTTATATCCCACAAAGATATTGAAGCATGAATTTAATAACAACATCTTATATCTAATTAATTACAGCAGAAGTGAGCATTATGCATCAGATGTATCATTATTCTAGACATGTAAGACATTAACTTTTGTTTAAACATTTCTTTCCAAAATTCTTGTTAATAATCAACTTATAACCTCAATGTATGATAGGGAAATAGGTAAGAAATTACATTTAAATCTGTCATTTGTAAGGTGGCCTGAGAGCTCAGTGGAATAAAGCACCTACTTAGGCAGAACACAGTGGCCAGGGTTCCATCCATGGTGTGCCCTGCTGGTCCCACATCTGAGACATGCTGAGACAGCGACTGAGACTGGGCGTGGTGGCATGCATCTATAATCCCAACACTTTGGCGGTCCATAACAAGAGAATCACTATGAGTCCAATCTACATAGCAAGACCATGTAGACCCTGTACAGCATGTAGACCCTATCCCAAATACAGAAAATAATAATTAATGCTAATAACGACAGTCATCGGTGCTTAGAATTATGATTTTTATAAATAATTTGGTGCTGCTTCTCAAAAATAAAAGTTTAAGTATCCTGACATATAGTAGGGAGTTTTCAGTGATTAAGACATTTTACAAATGCTCTCTGTATAGAAAAGAATCTTATATACTGCAGATCAGAAAAAAAAAATATTTCATAAAAAACACTAGTGAAGCAGCTCTAAGAAAAGTAAAATGCTTATGTTTCATGGAATACATTTGACAGTAAGATTTTTAAAAGATCTAAGAGGCTGACCTTCCTTCCCCCCAAACTAAGTAGACTTTTTAAAATGAGCACATCTGGTTTATGTTTCTAAACCTCTGCCCTTTAAAAGCTTTGTTCCCAATTCACACAAAATACCATTCAGGATTGCCTGACACAGTGACCCTTCCCCGTAGGTGGTTAAGTGAATTAAGTGATTAAATAGATTCAGGAATTTCACATGTATATAGCAAGTTCATATTCACATCCTGGACTGATTAGTACACAGTACTCTTCCTCGGCATATTTTAAGCATTTTTTACTTTTTGAAGTTATAAAATATTGCTGCTTTTCAAGAAGTAAAATTATCTTTCTTATAAATTATTTTACTGGTGCCATTATCTAGGAACTTCAAACAAAACACATACTGTTAAAAACTAAAGCCCCCCCCCCTTTCTTTTTCCCCCAGTGCTTCTCAGGAGGGGAAAAGAAAGAAAAAAGCTGCCCAAAGGATGGTCAGATTGGATCTATAAATCGAGATGGCCGTTCAGCATTTAACAAATCCTTAGGTACTCAACTGAGTTAAATATGGAATGGGGCCTTAGAAAGGAGATTTCGCTTCTAGGAGGCCCACTAATAAAACATTCTGAGTTATTTGTGTAGAGCGTAATTCCTTCCGACTTTGCCTTCCATTTGCCTGGAGGACATACCCGTTTCAAAGTGTTCAGCACACTACACCATGCATAACAGGTAATCTGCCTAATTAGACCCTGGAAGGATGTTCTAAGGAAAATGCTGAAGAGCGCCTCTAACCTCTCCTTCACCCTCCCCAAGCTCCAGAGCTTCTAAGGTCGAAAAACCCCAGCCATTAGCTCAAGTGTTTACACTTGAAGCTCGAATTCTACTTTGCCAGACTGGCTCATTTCAATGTTTTACAAATCTTTTTACTTCTTGATAGACTGAAAGTAATTCGTTGATTTTTTTTTTTTTTTTACATTATACTTTAGAGTTGTGCGTAATCTAATATGATTGCATTTTATATTGCAAAAATCATACTGTGACTGGAGCTGCTAAACTCAGAGCTGTGATGAGGTTTGCATCCGTTTCTTGAGTGCATTCGCTTAGTATGTTTCAATTAATTATTAATTATGACCAACAATAAAATATTATTTTGCTCAAATGCACAGCAATAGGAAAGATGGCTTAGAAAAATTTATCTGACAGCCCAAAACAAAATGGCCAAAACCTGCTTCTGGGCTCCTCATCCGACACAGCATGACGCATAGTCAGCCGTCAGCAACTCAGTGTATTTTTCTCATCTTGTGAGTGTTTTCTCAAGAGAAAAAAAAAAAAAAAGACAAACTTTAGCATTTAGATAAAGAAGTTTCTATTTATCCATTAAATATGAAATGTGATAGATGACTAATAAGCTTTTTGGAAAACTCAATTACACTTGAAATTGATCATATGGATTTTCATTCAACTAGCATCGATATGGCCAGCGTCGTTACCGTGCATAACCAAACTGCACAGCATGTCTTATTTGAAATATTTTTTTTTTAATTTTATTTATTTATTTTCTTGTTTTAGAAACTTTATTTATTTGCTCATTTTTATGGCCGGCTCAGCCCGCCCCAAGGGCAGAACTGGCGCAGCATGTGGTGCCGGGGATCGAACTGTGGTCCCTGAAGCCACCCTAGCTTTCCCAAGCAGGCGCTTTAGACCACTGAGTCATCCCGCCGGGCCCTGATATATTTGTATTGACACAAACATTTTACTTTCTACCACGTAAAATCCTAAGAGACAGACTTGATGCTAACCAAAGACCCAAGCTTTTTTCTTTTATTGTAAACATTAGACTGATTGCCAAATTGATTCTACGTATTCATTCTCCATGCGCTTTTCAAGTTTGGGCCTTTTTAAAATTGTGAGGTAGACTGCTTCAGACTGGGTAGTGGGAAAGCATTTGTCTCTCCACTGTGAAAATACGTCAGTGATAACCCTCCTCATTCCAGAGACACCTCAGTGATGGCAGAGAGGGTCCTGTAGACACCTCAGTCACTGCAAATGAGTCACTGCTCTGCTGAGAGCTGGCTGCTAGCTTCCTGTCCTGGGAAAAAGTTATGTAAAACTAGTGTATGGAGGCAGAAGAGTGATCCAAAAATGCAAACTTCCTAGGCAAGCAGGTTGGTGTTAGTGTGCTTCTGTTCATTGTTAATGTCTTGGTATGGAGCCAGGTAGACTTGGAAAAGGCATTTAATCCTTTTTGAGTTTCTCCATCTGAAATAGTGGATACTCACCGTGCAAGTCCATTGGGAAGACTGGGAAGTGTCTCTGAAATTTGCAGTACTGGGGATATGGACTGGAATAGCAAATCACAGCTTTTACACTTAGATCAACATCTAAATCTTAAAATCAACCGTTCGTTTAAAAATATCTCTTGTCGTCACTTAACATGCATCAATTAATTTTGCCACAGATCACTCTTGATCTTCAAAGCCTGCGCTTCCCGCATTCACCACAAAATACCTGTTCCACTGCTGCACTTTGTTTCATTCAGTTTAACTCCTCTTTGTAAGAGTCTACATACAGACATTCGAGTTTTTTAAAATCCTACTTGTTATATTACTTACTACTATTTTAAAATGTGAATTTTCATATAAAATTAAATTTTTACCTTCACTTCAAAAACTTAAAAGTTGTCAAATGTTGCCTAATAGTAGATACTGGGAAATACAAGTCAACCGTGAGGAATGGCCTCACGCCTTTTAGCAACTTACCTATCTCAATTCAAACTTGCATGGCACATTCCACAGATCTAACTATGCACTCCTGAGAACATTGCAAGTTTGTGGGCATTTCACTTTGAGGTAGCGCTGTTTCAGAACTTTATCTTAAGTCTAAATTATGAATGTAAGATGTCTGACGATAACTGTTCTTTCTCTGTTTTCTTCCTTTTTAAAAAAGCTATTGTAGCATTGCATAACTAAATCCTGCGTGGACATAAAATCATTAAAATTAGTTGCTCTTACTTCCCGTTAAGCACTTTCACCGTAACCTAAATGTCTAACAAGCATATTCTCAGGATCTAAAATATAATTCAAATCAACAGGTATTAATTAACTGCTGACTAAATAAAAAGTGATGCAATTTATAGAAAGACTAATATAATGCAGGTCCTATTCACATTGGGAAGAAAGGCAGTTTTGAAATAAAATTCTAAGAGAAACTAAATCTACTGTGCTAAAACAGAGCCGAGAACATGAACAGAAAAGGCTAGAAAGAGAGTCTCAGGAGGAGATGAGGGAAGGCACTGAGAAACAGTGATGTGGCTGCGAAAGGGTTGCAGGGCGAGGTCAAAGGCAGTAGCCGCGTGAGATTTGCCAAGACAGAAACCAAGATGTGCTCGATATTCTGGAGATCAAGATGTAACCAGCAGACAGATGGAGAGCTGTACTGGAGAACACTGCATATTAGTCGTTGCCCCACGACTGGGATGAGATTCTCAATACTAAAATCGTAAGTGAACAGAGGCCTGACTTGACAGTTTCAAATAGTTCAGTCCATGATTGGCTGGAATTAAGAGAAAATCAAGTTGTTCAACTCACAGCAACGATGGTGGGTGAAGGGAGGAGCTGGTGACAAGAATACAGTAAACCTTTACAGGTCCTCTGCCCAGGGACCAGCGGTCAGAGGGAGTGGATACTTACCTACCTATGGCTGCAGTGCTTTTCGGGTACAAACAGCTTCCAGGAGCCCCACATTTGAATGCATAAGACTTCCTGAGGGCAAGGGGTATATTTTAGGCTTTTGCCTTAACAAACTGCGACCAGTGTGGCTGGATTGTTATAACAAAGTCTAAAAATTCCATGAATTCTTTCTTTTTTTTTTTATTCATCTATAATATTTGCATATCATGTAAAACATTCTGATAAATAAGTAAATCCATGCAATGCACAAAAATTAAAACTGAGGGTACTATGTTTCTAGAGGAGACAGGAAGGAGACGGTGTTGGAAGAGATCAATTAATGTAGAAATGATCTCTGAAAGCCTGGCCTCGCGCCCACCTACATGAATCCCCACGTTCTCCACCACCTTAAGCCCACCTCACCACATGGTTTTCTTGTACTAAAAGTCCCTAGAAGAGACAGCTTCCTGGGGACCACCCGTTTGGGGCCGCTCTGCTATCTCTCTCTCAGACAGGAGTTTCTTTCCCGCAGTAAATATATTCCACTCATAAAAAATAAAATAAAATATGAAAGAACCAAAGCATAGAGTGAATGAATTACTTTGGGTTTTACTTAGCACAGTAAGATAAAAATTGGTTAAAAAAATCTATGATATATTTTTAAATGACTAGAAATAGAGTATAAAATTCTCAATGCTTAAAAAATATCTGAAAGGACTTCATTGTGACAACTTTAATGACACCAGTAGGCTCTTCCATGGCTGGGACAACTACCTGGTTTTAAGGAGGAGAGCCTTCAATTGTCTCACAGTATCAAGGGCCTCCGTACACAGTCAGTTGGCTCCCATAGACCTGTTACAGCAGCAGGGCACACGGGAACACTGCTACTCTGTTCATGGGGCAAAGATGCAGGGCGCAAGAACAGAGGACCAGAAAAGGCACATCAAGCAAAGCCACCCCGCGAGTGACCCACCTCCTCCAGGTGAGCTCACCTTTTAACAGCACATTCAGCTGGACACATCGCTGGACACATTCCACCTACGAGTGCAGTCCCTCCACGGTCTAACTGCTTCTCTGGGAATCAAGTTGAAATGAGGATGAACTTAAATCACAAATTATTTATAATTTATATTACATTATTTAAACAGGGAAGAAGATCTTTGAATGATGCAGTCATGTGAGAAGAATTTAAATCTAGCTTGCCAGGTTAATATCCATAGGCATATGAATGAATAAAAAAATGGAAATTAGACTTTGTTCAATACCAATGCCTGTAGATTGTAGTGACAAACTTCTGCAGCCAGCATTGACAAGACAGGTATGCTTCTTTTGCTATGAAAAACTAAGGATGACTACGGGCTTAGTTCAGCAGTTTAAGAGCCTGACTAGCAAGCACAGTGACCTGGGTTTAATTCCTGGTACCATATTACCATGTTACCCACCAAAACCCAATGTGGTAGTATACATCTGTAAATCCAGTGCTGGGTAGACTAAGGCAAGAGTATCACTATGAGTCTGAGCTGTGTTAGAGAGACCTGTAAAAAGTAAATAAATGAAAAGCTGTTAAAGTAAAAGAAAGAAAATGTAAGGAGCTGTTATAATCACTGGCTTGTATTCAGTTGTGTAAGACAATTTGTAAAATGTATAAGAATCAACACTCCTGGGCTGGGGAGATAGGTCACTGGTCTAAGCACCTGCCTGGCAAGAACAAGGATCCAGGTTCAAGCCCAGTACCACAAGCTGTGCCAACCCCAGAACCCAGAGTTTGCCATGTTGGCCACCAAAACCAGGTGTGGTGATGCACACCTGTAATCCCAGCACTGGGGAGGCTGAAACAGGAAGATCACTAAGAGTCTGAGCTGTATAGTGAGATCCTGTACCAATTACATAAATAAACAAATAACCCATACTCCTTATTTTCCCTTATTGAACACAAGTACCACAAGATCATACCACATTAAACCCCAGTCCCCCTGTACTACATAGAGATGTGTCTGCCTCTTCAGCCAATCTTTCCCAAGCTACATCATTTGCATTCTACTTTTACATTTAATTGTATGACTCTTTATTGATGATGTTCATAAAAAGATTTAAAATGAGATCATTTAAAAACATTATTTGTCATCCCTGTTTACTATGTTAAAAGCATTTCCATTTTCAAGATCAAATAAATTAATATTACTTGTATACTTTTATCTTCTTGTTACTAACATTTGCAGGATCAACATTCCCAATGAATATTTCATCCAAAATAGATTACATTACCCTCAAGATTACTATGTGAAACCAACTACCTCAGAACACATAATACCAGTATGAAGGGGTTTGTTGTTTTCTATTAATGTTGAAAATGACTATTGAAAAAAAAATAAGGAAGTGACATATTCTGAAAGTTACTCCCAAATGCAGTTCCATATGGCTTTATTATCCTCATCTTGTGTCACTTTTTTCACTGATCATATTAGAACATAAATATTTAAAACATATTTTAATTACTTTAAAATAATTATATACTGCCGGGCGTGGTGGCTCACACCTGTAATCCCAGCACTCAGGAGGCTGAGGCAGGAGGACTGGTGTGAGTTCTAGACCAGCATAGGCTACAAAAGTGAGCTCAAGGCCAGCCTCAACTGCATAGCGAGACCCTGTCTCAAAAAGACAAAAAAAATATATATATACTTTGAAAATCTTTATTTAATGTAATCCTCACAACTTATATGCTACTTCTGCTTTTCTTTGATTATTTTATGATAAAGCCTCATTATTGATGCCTCAATAAGACCCACCTTATACCAATTTCTAAAATTAATTTTGTTCATACACTTTAGAAATATATAATGATCACATTTATTACAAATTGTTAACCTGCACATTTATCTTGATTCTTCTTTTTTTTTCTGCCAAGCCCTTCTCCTCAAGTATATGTATGCCTTTATTATTTACAATGTTAAGATATTTGGTTTTCATTTTCACCACCTTAAATTAACCAGTTTGTCAATAGAAATCTCATTTATTAGAAAGTTTGTAGCATAGTTAAATCTATAAGAATTATGGAATCAATTAATAAATAAAATTCAGGGTGTAGCAATAAACAATGTTATAAATTAATTACTCAACTATTCTGCAGTCATGAAAGATACTTTTTGTCTTGCACAAGTATTTCTTAAAAATATATCCTAAACCCCTGAAATAAGAAAGATTTCCCATGTGTAAGATAGTCAACATTTTGTTTGATTTTTGTTCGTTTGAGACATGATTTTTCTATGCAATTCACACTAATCTTGAATTCATTATGTAACTGAGCCTGACCTCAAACTCAGGGTGATCCTCCAGCCTCAGCCTCCCAAGTGCTGCGTTTATGTGTGTGCTCTCACACCCTGTCCGTAGTCACCATTCTTTATCAAGACATATGGACACCTCACAGTCAGTTAAATTGTTTAGTAGACAAAACATGATTCTTACTCTACTGAACAGCTGTCCCCTCGCTGGGATACAATGTCTAACATTACAACCCAGAAAAGGAGAAGCTTAATTTGGGTGATGGCTGCAAAGGTCTTGGACCAAGTTCAGCTGACTTAAAGGAGGAACGTCATGGTGTACGTGTGTAGTAATAGTGTAGTGGGGCAAAAATACAGAATTTGTGGTAACCATTATGTGGTATAGGGCAACAGTCACGGAGAAAAGGGACAGGGACTAGATACAGAACTCGAGATCCTACTTACATGACCTACCCAGTAACACCTCAAGGGTGCTGTTGCAATCCCCTAGCAGCTCCTAAGCCAATCAAGTTGGCACAATCAGCCTTAACCATCACACTTGCCTTGCTCTTTTGCTTGTATGAATGAGCTTTTGCTTACTGATTTGCTTTCAGATAATATTCACTACCATGGCCTTCAATGGTTGCAGCAAGACGCAGTCATTCTTTAACATGCCTCCACCTAATATCCCACTGTTGACATATTACAAATTTTTATGTCTATCTCCAGGAGAATATTTACTTTGAAATAGACACATAACCTTTTTCTTCACTGCTGTAGCTCTGGTATTTTAGCTGATGTTCTTGGCACCACCACTGCAGGAAAATGGATATGCTGCCTCATCTTCTCCCTGTGTTAATAAAGGCACAGTTTCTATAGTTAGTGTCCAGTGATGAGCAAGGCTTTCAGCACCACTGTGGAGAGGATAGTGGTGTCTCCAGTTGTCACTTGAGGGTGGAAGTCTCAGCTCACCATTTGGGCTTTTGGACATAACTAACATTATATATTTGCCACTGTATCACTTAACTATGGCAGAGTAGTCTACAAAATTTTTCTTCTAGTATGCTTGTCAGGAAGCACTTGAACTTCATTGCCTCATGTTGTGTTTTGTTTTAGTTTTTGGTCTACTCTCATTGGTGTTTTCTGGATTGCTGCTACTACTTGATCTTCTTGGAATACATAAATCAAAAAGAAAAGCTAGCAAACTCGTCCCTGTGCTTTTTATTTGACCCTAAATTACTTACCTGGTATAACTTATTCTCTTCACTTCCATGAGTCTATATTTATGATGCTCAGGATTTTGAGTGATATAGAATAAGGAGTACGGAACAAGCTTCTCCGCTCTGTCTCCCAAACATGTGGAAACTAAACAACTTACCTCTAAATAATTCATAATCAAGAAAGAATTCTAAAGGCTGGTATTAAAAATATGTTGAGACCTGAAAATTACCTGGAAGGGCTTGGTTGGTATAGTTGCTCCCAAATCATCAGAAGCTAAAAACTTTTAGCGATTGCTACACTATTTATACTCTGCAATCATGAGTTACTGTTATTAAACAGCTGCTGGAAGGACTTCCCTCCAATAATCACTATCAAGATGGGAACATGGATGGAATTTATAGTCTACAGAAAACACCAATACGAATTACAAGTTTAAGATGTGGTAGAAGAGAATATGTCCGTTAAAGAATAGTCTCATTTTCTACCACAGTTGGGTTGTTTGTATGGACTTCAAGTTGGTGATATTCTTTTCATTTGACAAAATATGTGTACTAAATGCATGATAAATGTTACTATATAATTTTTCCTCAATATCCTCTGAGGAGGGCCGGCAAGATGGCTCAGTAGAATAAACATTTGCCTGGCAGGTGCAGGTTCCTCAGTTCAACCCCAGTACCGCAAATATATTTATATATTTATATATAATGCACATACCTCTGAGGAAGGATATTTATAATAGAATAATCATTCTTTTTGTACTCTCAGAATCCTCTTTATTCTAAAGCGAATAAAATTTAAACAGAAATTTAAATATTTTATAGAATTTTCAATCAAGATGATAAGAAATCAACAATGGTTGCTACATTGCATATTATTATCTTCAAAATAATTCTTCAGATTACCAGACAAAAGCATGTAAAATTTTCCCCCAAATTAAACATTAATAATTTAGTGGTATAACTGCCAATATAGTCCATTCTTATTCCCTTCTTCCTTTTTCCTTTCCCTCATCCCAACTGTTTCTTTTAAAGCAGTTTCTTTCCCTTTCACTATGTGTACTATACTTTTTGGATTTTGTATTGTCTGCCTAGTGTAAGAAACTGAAAAAGTAAACCGCCTGACTCCTATGCAAGAGGATTTATGTTAAAATTTTATTTTATTTCTTTTAGGAACTGTGTTTTCAAATTTCAAATTCATCCAAGCATACTACATTTTCTTTGCGATCACTGATGGTGATATAATGAGATTGCTTTCCCAGTTGCTCTAACTTGAAACTCCCCTTCCTGCAGATGTATATGCAGTGCAGCCTGGGACTTTCCTGCACTCCAAATCATGAACTACTTCCAGGAAAAATGTCTTGCTCAAATCCTGCGTTACCAGGACAACTGCAGCCACCTCTTTCGATACTCAGCACACCAGATCACTCTATCCCCCATTGTAGCTGTCTGCACCGAGAAAGGTTAAAAAGTTAGAAAATTGATAGCTTTTCATTTCCAAACCTGGAGGAGATGAAGTTTAATTGCATGAGGACATAATTTCCTAGCTGATATAGTAACAGAAAATCATCAGTATATTAAAGTACTCTTGAATTTTAGGAACCACTGCTGTGCCTCCAGGGCACTGCTCACTCTTTAACTTCCTCTAGTTAGCAGACTAAATGCCAGGATAGATGGGCAGGAACGTGGAATAGCTTTTAGGTGGTTGCAATTTCAGGATAAGAAGAAGAAAAGACTGCCTAGTTTCTGCATACATAGTCTTTTCTGTGTAACTAATTAGATGGTTCAGTTGGAAGGTAAAGCAAAGTAGAATTACAATAACATGAGTTATAAGAAGGTTGACCTGTCTGCCCATTGCTAGCCATTAAAGTAAGACTTTGGTCTTGTGCTTGAGTTGTCAAATGTGTCTGTGTTGATTTGGGTATTTATATAAAATTCTATATCATTTCCATACCCTTTAACTATATCTCTCTTTCCTCTTACAACTTCCTTGGAAAAGATCAATGTCATCTCTGAGTGGCCTATATTAGCTAATTGTTTCCATACCAAAATTCATCTTATACAAAATACATACATGGCACCATGAGGAAGGAACTCAAAGGAAATTCTGGGCAACGCCTGTAATCCCAGCACTTGGGAGGCTGAGGCAGGAGGATTGGTGTGAGTTCGAGACCAGCCTGGGCTACAAAAGTGAGTTCAAGGTCAGCCTCAACTGCATAGCGAGATCCTGTCTCAAAAAGACAAAAAAAAAAAAAAAATTCCTAGGCACATACTTATATAGTATTCCCTTAATGATAACTGTAATTCTATTGAAATTATTTTCAAAAGTTTAAGGCTAAGCCCAAGCTAGGCTAGCACTCTACTACTGAGAGAGATTTCCTAACCCTGAATTTATTTTCAGATATGTGCAAGTTATATCATACTATTATGGGGAATAAAAAATTTCACTCCACATCATATTTTATGGAAAGAAATTAAAATTAAAATGGTTCATATTTGTCTTTTATTGTCTTTGTACTTTTGTCTTTATTTCAGTTTTATGTCTGTTTTTCTTCACAAAATCATCTACATATTTCTCTAATGCTGATTAGATATCAACACACTAAAATATTTCATAGTTAAGTTTGTTACTTTACTCCCCACTTTATTTTTTTCCCAATAGTGTAAAGAATTGATACAATTCTAGTAAGCCAATGTTTGGGTTATGGAGACCAAAGGTAAGAACACTTATCTAGCTTTTCTTTCGAAACAAATATCCTCTTCTAAACTTCTACAGTATGAAAATCCAAGAGATCATGCAATAAGATTCCATTTCCACAGAGAAGTCACTTGAGCAAGGTTTTTGTTTAATTGTGTTTTAACTCCTGCACTTCTAAATGCTATAGACATACAATCACTTGTGCAGACTAA
The DNA here is from genome assembly GCA_004027025.1 of Myocastor coypus. NCBI lineage: Eukaryota > Metazoa > Chordata > Mammalia > Rodentia > Myocastoridae > Myocastor > Myocastor coypus. The sequence continues at coordinate 75,374 of PVJA010002852.1, read as the reverse complement.
CACTTCACTACCCTTTTAATGAAACTAGCTACTTGCGGTGAAAGATTCTAGGAGGAATTTTTTTCTTAAAACATTAATAACTCCTATATTTTATCAGTGTAAGATTAATGTTTATCTTTAAAATTTCTAATACTTAGTTGATATTAGAAATCATTCAAGTTGTTTTGAGCTGAATTATATATTCAAAATAATTATTAAATCATTTCATGTAAGCTATGCTTTTGCATTCTCCATATATTGATCCTATAAATATGACTGCAAAATATTTCAGGTTATTAATTTGTTTCACTCTTCTGCCTACATTTTTGTTCCTTTTCCTTCCACTCTGGTATGAGAGTTCATTATCCCTGTGCTTCACTGCCTCCGAGGAAGTATGAGGTGAATTTAAATGCAGTACAGCATATGAAACCTCTTGAAGTTGGCTTTTCTAAACAGCCTTCCTCTGTTGAAAAATAGAAGATATAAGAGAGAAAGCGGTCTTTGAGAAACTAAGAAAACTGTCCCTCAAGCTTAAAAGACACTCCCTCAGCTGTTAAGAGGAAAGTGTTACAAGTGCTCTTGAAGGATAGGAAGTCAGGTCTTATTTTAGGGCCCTATCTGGGTGGAGTAGAGTGGCCCTAGCTCATGAAGATCTCAGAATGTAGTAACATCCCATGTACACTAATATTCTGTCTCATGTTTGATTACTATAGCCCAAAGAACATAGCATTAGGTCAACAAATCTCCCAGACTTCAATGAGACACACCTTTAAATAAATGAAGTACCTTCATAGGCAAGGATATTGTCTTCTCTGAAACAGAAATATGGCCTCCTTCTATCCTGTCACTCTACTGTTCTGTTAGATCCAGGAATCCTGAACATGTTACCAAGAACTACTATTAGATGAAGGTCTAAACAATAATTAAAACCTGCTTCTGTTTATTTGGATGCAAGTGAACACTAGAAGTCAAGTTCCTTTAGGGTATAAAGCCATTGCATTCTCCACATAGCCTAAAGATTTCAAGAAGTTTCTTACGTTATGCTTTCTTTTCTTGATTTCAAAGCTTCAGTAGTTCACTATCCTCCTGTATTTATTTCCTCTCATGAGACTCAATGAAGCAGAGAAATGACCTTCTAATGTGGTGAAGTGAGATATAACTAATTACTAATTGTTATTGCAATTTTTGACCTGATCTCGAGAGCTGGATATCAAATCCTTGTCTCTAGAGTGTAACCAGATCTAATAGGCAGCCTCCGAGCTGGCACACAGAGAGAGCAGAAAAGCGATTGAATGACTTTTGAATGTTACCTTCATGAACGGCACTGAAGGTGATGTGTTGTGAAGCTCAAAAGACTTGCCTTTTCCCTGGGAGTAGTTAAGCATACAATGTTCCTACTCCTTTATTTAGAGTGAAGAAGCATATTAGTGAGAAAAAAGTATAAGAAAGTTCCCCATTGGTACATTTTTAATAGCTTCAAGCTGTTAACAGTTACATTGTCCCTAGGTATGGGGTGGCACATGTCGTGGTTAACTGATTAGTGCAGAGCCTTTTGACATACAGACATTTTTCTGTTACTGGTATCAGCCATGAAAATGTATTTCCAAGCAATTAAGCCTTAACTCCTGCTGCTTTGGAAGCCATGAACCTTCAAATTCCCATTCAAATTATTCAACACCTACCACTGGTGGGCGAAAAAAAAAAAAAAAGAGCTTACAACTTCATTAGTAAAAGCCACAAAGAAATCTATTGATAAGTTTTTAAAGTTTCTTTAGCATGGGAGAAATTCAGAATTGTTCAGATTGTAAATTAGTCGCACAACTCTAAAATGACCTCATTTTCTTTATTCATAGCCCTAATGATTTAGTTTATGAGGGCTTAGTTTAAAACATACTTTAAGAAGAATGTAAACTGAAAAATAAATATATGATTGGTTACATGTAGGGCAGTAAGAGAGAAAAGGAAGAATGATTGTTATTGCATATAACTGCACAGTTCCAATTTTTTTTTCAATTGCTTATATGAACTAAGTGTATATATCTGCCAATTCTAAAATTAAAAGTTAGATATTGGGCATACAGATACAGTTACTACCAACCTTTTATTATTATTATTATTATGGTGGTGGTGATGATAATGACGATTTGTATTTTAGTAAAGGATCTACAAGATCTCACTACACAGACTGGACTTGTACTGTTCCTCCTGTTTTCCGTCTTTCAAGCATTGGGATCACAGACATGCATGCACCACTGCACCCAGGCTCAGTCACCATCTCAGCTTGCTCCTGGGACAGGTCCAACGTAACAAACTGGGGACTGAACCCTGGTCCCTGTGCCAGCTCAAGTAGACGCTTTAGCCCACTGAACTTTTCGAGTAGCCTTGATTCTATTTTGAGTGATTCCTTTTTACCCTTTAACTTTCAGAAGTTTTTCAAGCACTGTGGAGACATTAACATATAATTCACTTTCTTCCTATCTCAAAAAAGTACAAAAGAGGAGTATAATGGAAGGGAAGCAGAGAAAAGGTTTTCACCAATAACAATTTTTCATTATTAATTGATATGTACAATTCATTTCAAAGTTTGTGTCATATTCAGGATCTTAAATATCAACTTGATCTAATATCTGTAAAACAATGAATGCAGTATTATACTTTCAAAACTTTTATGATAAACTTTGTGAGCTAGACTTCATAATATGTCAGTAGGTGGAAACTAGGGTTGGTAAATTTATAAAAGTTTGCAGAGTGAAAAGCTGTTCATATTGTACTGATTCATAGGGGTTTCCTATTTTTATTTCATATGCAAACTCAAAAAGTTCCTTCATTCAAAAGAAATCAACTGCATCCAAATAGAAGTGCTGCACAGGTAGGCGACCTACTTTTGTTTTAAATGCTTTAAGGTCTCTGAAGTAAGCCAGTAGCTGATCTAGATGACCTTTGATTTGATTTTAATTTTATCCTTTCAGTTATTAGGCTTTTGTTCTCTGAAGAATGTCATATAATCATGGTTTCATCTATTCAGGTTGAAATTATTGCATATCCAGTACCAAATTGTCTTGAGAACTTTCTAGGATTTGATGGATAGAATGTCGACGATAAGAAAGCGGAGTGACCCAACTAGAAGTTCTATGGCAAATCCACAGCACTGGAATCATCTGTATTTGAAATGCAATTTCTTAATTGACTATGAGAAATTCTATGCGAGACATTATTTTGGCCGACGTAAGACAGTTCTCATTAGTAAATCATGATTGCAGTTAGCCACAGAAAAAATACACAATAGCTGATTTGTCATCTGTTTTCATTTTTCCAATTCCTCCTTTTATCCATGCTCTTTAAATTCGTTAAAATTATTTATTGAAACTATCCAATGTCCTCCGTCAAATGTAAATATTCAAGGGAGAGCATTTCTCTCCAAGAAATTAGAGCATCTTAAGAGAGTTTTAAAAGGAAAAATTATGCAAAATTGTAGCAGTTCATAAACGAATAAATTGTGTTTGCTAAAAGAATAGTAAGGAGAATAAGACGGTGGAAGAAGTCACAGGGCCTTCACTTGTTGAGAGAATGTTTTCCCTGCAGTAGGACTTGAGCGTGTGCTGCATGATTGGTGATACTGCCCCTACGGATAGCTAGTTAGAGTTGCTGGAGGAAGTGAGAGAAAGGGCACAGACATTGCCTGAGGAGCATCTTTCTTTTAAAAGAGAAGTTCATTAAAGTTCATTGGAGCTAGATTTTGGAAAGAAGTATAAAAGATTTGGTTTCAAAAAAAAACCCAAAGGTGAATATTTAATTATTTTCCGTCTGGAAAGTACCATGACAAGTATTTCATCCCACTGGGCTAAGATTCCAGAAGATGTTTCAGAAGGCACAGATACAGAACTATAGAAGCCCAAGAGCTCTTCTACATGTGGAGTAAGAGGTCTGAACAGGAGCAATACACGGGAGTATGGGAAAGAGAAGGTAAGTGGAAGAAGCTTCGTCTGAAACGAGTGTACGAGCCTTGGTTATTGATTTCAGGGCAAAGTCTGGGAAGCTAGAGTACATGATTCTCAAATTATTATTATTATTATTATTATTATTATTATTATTATTATTATTATTATTATTATTTTGTAGCTGAGAAAACAGTAAAATCTTTAGAGATATAAACATATTTTATATAGGAAGAGCTTAAGATAAAGTTGAGGTCTCAACTAAATAAGTAAATAGATGATCTATACAACATCACCAATGAATCTCATACTTATAACAAATGAAGAAATCAGACATAATAGCCCCTATTTATATGACTATTTAAAGGAAGTTCGAAAACAGGCAAAATTAGTACGAGGTTCTACTGGGTCTCACAGCATGGATAGGACTGGTAGTGATCCGCCTGTGTTCAGCCTCCTAAGAGCTGGAATTACGGGCACGTGCCACCATTCCCAGTCTCAATTGCTGACTCAGAGTGCCCCAGGGTCAGGGCTGACATGGCGTCTGGGAATTGAACCCTGGACTACTGATTCTGCCTAAGCAGGAGGTTTAATCTGCTAAACTATTTGGCTGGCCCCAATTTTGGTAAATATTGCCTGAAGAATTGGAGGAAACTATTGATGTATGCATTAGTCTGATTTTGCCTTGCTGCACGAAATACCTGCCACTCATGACATACAGGGGGTAGGTTTTATTTGGCTCATGGCTGCAGAAGACTCATCCTGTGATCAGCTGGCTCCAAAGCAGAATATAGATTCTCAGATCAGGGCAGGGAAAAGAGCCAGCTGCAAGTAAGCCGCTGATGAGTGGCACGGACCATAGGTGATATCTACAGTCATCCTGCATGACCTAGCTGGACACATCAAGAAGAGTGCTCTCCTAATTTGCTAAGGATTTCTGAATCTAGTCAAATTGCTGTATTGTGACTAATGGTCACAAAGTGCTGTTAATATAAATTTTCTTAATTGTGGTTACAGGAGTAAAATGTGTGAGCAAACAGAACAGTGACTATTGATGCCTATTTCTACCCATTAGAAAGGCAGAGACCTCGACAGAGGAAGCAAAACGTCAGACCTTAGGAGATGCGTGACAAGGTTCAAGTTGTTCAGTGCAGCCAGTTGGCTGTAAGCTATGATGACGAGAAGAGCATTTTTAAAATAAATAATACAGCACAGATCACAACAATACATTTAAATGTGAAGTTTTACTTTAAGCTGCACAAATTGCTAAGACAAAATCTATGGAAAATATTCCTTTTTTAAAAACTTAAAGGACTAAATAAAGGACAGGGCTCCATTGTTGGCACCACCACATGCTGTGACGGCCCCGCCCCCAGGCGCACTGCGTCAGCCACCGATTCCCTGCACACGTGCTTGCGTGCCTGTAATCTTAGTGCTGGGAAGGCTGAAAACAGGAAGATCACTACGAGTCCAAGCTACTTGGTGAAACCCTACACCAATAAATAAATAAATAAATAAATAAATAAATAAATAAATAAAGTCAAGACTATATTGAAAATGAGAGAAGTGACTCAATTGACATCTGATTGTTAGTGCGATTTCTGAAGATCTGAACATCCTTTATGGTTCTGTTTAAAGCATGTTAACAAGAAATTGGGACATATGAAATGGGCAAATGGTGTTTTCCTCTATCAAGACAGTTCTCTGTGTCACATATTATTTATGATCTGAAAATTCCTATTAAATAAAAATTTGGGGTGTCCTAATCCATCCTTTTGGTGAGATTGGTACTCTGTGACCAGCAAAGTTCAATGTTTTGAATCAGCTCAGGACACTGGGGTAGAATTACACACTCAGGAGAGAGAACTTCGAGAACTGCATCAGAAAGTGGCAGGAATGACAGGATAAATGTGTTCAAAGTGAGGCAGCATAGTTTGAGAGGAATTAATAGCAATGTTTCTTTTCCTATAATAAATTCATCTTTATTATTAATTTTATTTATTTTTTTCTTCATATTTTAGGGAAGGGTCTACAGGGTGTTTTTCCTGAAGGATGAAGTTCCATTCACATGGAAGGCCTGATTCCTGGGTAAAATGAGTTTCCAGCAAGCCCAGGATGGTCTCACTCACAAACCAGGCTTGGTTGCTGGGTCAAATGAGTTTCTGGTGCCTCTGGGACATCTTACATTCCCTACTTGGTTGCTGAGTTAAATGCATCTCCGGAGGGCCCAGGACAGTCTCATTCACATGCCAGGCCTAGTTGCTGGGCTGAATCCACACCAAATCTTCTGGTGTGTTGGCTTCAGACTTCCTAGTCTTGTGGAAGAGGAAAGTGCACCCTTCCAGACTGTGCCCTTGATGAGTTTTCTCCAATGAGGCTCCACATCCTTACAAGTTTTCTGATATAGCCCTTATGGTCTTACCTCCTTGCACAAGCTCCACCTAGGAGTTTATGAGGTCCTTAGGAGACATTTTTTTTTAAAATCTAATTCATAACATTGATGTTTTCATTTTATTAAAATAATTATGAAATTGTATTTTTGGTGAAATACTCTACAACCAAAACTTACTTCTTTATAAAGGTCATACGTTTCTTTGAAAGTAACAGTGATATTACAGAAAATTGTAGAGAAAAAGCTTTGAAAAAAATTGAATGTCCCCCTCGCAAAAAAAAACCAAAAAAAAAAAAAAAAAAAAAAAAAAAAAAAAAAAACAGTGGTACACAAGTGATTCTGCATACCTTCTTCAGTTCTACAAATCTGTTTGAGACAATAAGCTACAAACTGGGGTCCACAATAGACAAAGAATAATCTAGGTACTTTTTAAAAAATGTATTTAGTACAGAGCCTCTAGGGTCTCACTATAAAGATCAGACTCATAGTGATTCTCCTGTTTTCAGCCTCCCAAGTTCTGGGATTCCAAGCATATACCATCATGCCCAGTCGCAGTCGTGTCTCAGTGCACCCCAGGGACAGGACCGGCAAGGCATGTGGTGCTGGGATCCAAACCCAGTCCTGGCATTCTGCCAGCAGGCTTTTTAATCCACTGAACTATCTCGACAGCCACTAGGTACTTTCTAAAAGAGCTAAGGTTAAGAAACATGTGTTTGTCTCATTCTGGTTTAGAGATTTAGTTATGAAAAATAGTGTAATTGATTCAACAGAATTCATTGCAAAGCTAAGGAATCGATGGAGACATGTATTATTTCAAATTATTTTTGCAAAATTCTACTATAATTAACTTCTATGTGTGCTACTGTGAGAGACAACATTTTACCATTCAGTAAGTTATATTGCAAAAATAAAATGCTGTTTTTATGACTGTATAACATGAAATGAAGTCATCCCATCCTGGTCTGGAAGGAGACAGAGAAACAAAAATATTGATGAAGAAAACAGGGCAAGGAGCGGCTGAGTTCATTCTTATAACGATTCCATTGAAACATTTCATCAACAAGAGTCAGTTTTGGTATTAAATGTGAGGCAAAAGTATTTTGTCATAAAATTGATTATTTCTTGCTCCTTACATTTACATATGGTACTTCAAAGTTTCTGAGCTTCCTGAAATTTGTATTAAGAATTTTCAATATTCTGGTAAAATCTTAAAATGCTGAAGTTCCTGATAATGAAGCAAGCTTGAGTTAAACAGAGATCTACCTACAACTTTTCAAGTTTTCCATTTAGTCCTTTTTTTTTTTTATCTTTTTGAGACAGGGTCTCACTATGCAGTTCAGGCTGGCCTTGAGCTCACTTTTGTAGCCCAGGCTGGTCTCGAACTCGCATCGATCCTCCTGCCTCAGCCTCCCAAGTACCGGGATTACAGGCATGAGCCACCACGCCTGGCTAGTCCATTTTTTTCTTTACAAGGGTCATATAACCAGTTTTTCCTTTCTCCAAATATTTAAATTTCCTTTTCTAAAATGGGGTTAATAAACAAATATGGCAAATACGTTTTATCAAGAAATAGCTAATAAAACGAGAGACCGTGCTATTAAACTTCTTAATAGGGGTTAGGGAGATACCTCAGTAGAATAAGTGCTTGTTTGGCAAGCACAAGGACCTGAGTTCAATTCTTGGTGATACAAAAAACAAATACATAAATAAATACATATGAAAAAATATACTGCTTAATAAAGCTATTTTTTTCTTAAATGACAAATACTAAATTTTCATTGGTGTTAAAGCATTGTTTTTTAGTTTTCTACTAGTTCATGTTTACAGTACATATTGATTACAATTATTATGAGCATAATTATTATATTGATCAGTACTGTTACTGTAATAGTAATCACAATTGTTATAGAAAACATTTAATTTCTTCCCCCTACTTTTATTGCTTTGCTTGTTGTTCCCTGCGCTCTCTTCCTTCCCTGTTTCTTCCAAATCCCACTTCTCTTCCGAACTGCAAAAACTCTTCGGGGATCAAAAAAAAAAAAGAAAGATTTGGCGATGTCAATTGTTCTTGCCTCACTCCTCTAGACTACTGATGGCACACTACTGCCACTTTTCTCTCAAAGAAAACCCATGAGATTTCTAAAGTAGGAACCATTAATATTTCATTTCAATAATGGGAGAAATAAGGACAAAGTAAGTTAAACCATCATGCATTATGGCACTGCAAGCCTGGGCCCAACACCAGTGTCTTAAACTTTCCTGCCTGAAGCATATGCTGGGAAACCAGGAAAACTTCTGTATGTCAAATGTAAAATGCCAGATGGTATAAATAAACAATATCACATCTGTAATTGTGCTACCAGACATTTTTGAAAAATGTTTATGAGTTTTCTTCATTTTTCTTAACACATTTAGTATTTAATAACAGACATGGAATGAAGTAGTATTTAGATATAGTATAAATACAAGATAGACTATGAGAGTCAAGCACATGCAACAAATCTAATATCTGTCATAGTTAAACTTCTTCATATCTCAACCTATACACCATTATTTCACAAAATAATCACATGCTATTCTCCAATTCTTGTCAAAACCTCTCTCCTTCAGCTCTTTGCTAAGTTAAAGAAAAGGCAAGTTGTCTGAACTAAGGACTCTAAAATTCAACCACTACGATGCTTACAGTGTGCTACAAGACATCTGCACTATCAGGCAGTTATGAACACAGCTAACACCAATTCGTACTTCACTGCAAAATATCTTATAACCTCATAACGTAGGCTAGGGAGATAGCTCAGGGGCAGAAGGGCCTGCCTGGCGAGTGCAAGGTCCTGAGTTTGATCCCTGGTTCAAAAAACCAAAACCTTCCTCCATGATTTAGGTTTAATGATCTATTTGACCATATTTCTATAGATTTCATCTTATTAAATCTAGATTAAAAACCTTGTTGGCTGTTTACTTAATAGAAGTTACTGTGTCTTGTTGCACATGAATGACTTAATGTTCTCTTTAAAGCTCTCTTCAGAAGCCCACTTGCCTGCATTCCCTACCCGTGATGGAGGCTGTAAGGCACAAAGGATGGAGGTTGCTCCTGGCATCATTCAAAGCACTCTGAAAGGTTCAACACTGTCCAAGAAGAACAGTCAAAGCTCCTACTCACTACCACACATGTAGGCAGCATTAGCTTGTTGCAGGAACTCTTCAGCAACAAACACCGCGATTCTTCTCAATTTGATTCTAGTTTTTCATTTATGCAAAACTCAATATTGTTTCTTCCAAATATCCTGGTTTCATTTCCTCCTCCTTGAAAAGCAGTTATACATAATTTGATCAGCATCACTGAAGCATTGTTACTTTCCTACCTTTGTTATTTTATTATGAGACTCTGCTTTTGGCATAAAAAAATGATTGTGTTACTTATGAGCTTAGCATTTGCAATTTTATTAAATATTCCATTATCTATAAGCATTGAAATATGATAGAATACATTAGTCCAGTAAAATTTTATATTCTTTGAAGAAAGGGAGCTTGCTTTTCTTGAATTTTTAAGGTATATGTATATATAAATTATGTTGAGAATCTGCACTCATAATTACTGTGTTTAAAATTTCAATTAATTTGCACGTGCATATTTCAGATGTTGAAAAAGCTGAATGACAATGCCAAATTTAATTTTGTTGACAGAAAGTTTAATTCGTAATTACATAAACATATGTCCACAGCCTTATCTGTGACATCACAGAGCTTATTTAAGCATTCGACAGGCAGTCATACTCAGTAACTTTTAGTGTAGCTTCCAGCCTCCATCACCTCCAATACCCAATGCTCTGTGCAAAATAGCCACTCAGGCACCTTTTTCATGTTCTCCTAGATTGTTGTTCAAAATTGCCCAGCTGGAACTTTGTAGAGTATCTGAACTGTAATCGAGTATTTTTTTTTTCTTTTTTACAAAGTTAAACTGAAATTGTGCAAAAAACATACAATGTATCTCAGACAAAATAAATGTGGAATAAAGAGAATAACAAGGTACTGAAAAATTCTGGAGCACTCCAGGCTATAACCATTTTCACTTTTTCTTTTTTGTTTTTAATTATGGCCAGCTACCCTGGGGGTGGGGCTAGCGCAGCATGTGGTGCTAGGGATGGAACTGCGGTCCCTGTGGTTGCCTAAGCTTTCCTAAGCAGGTATTTTAGACCGCTGGACCATCTTGCCAGCCCTTCACTATGTTGTTTGGTCATTCAGGCTCAATGCATTATATATCACCACTGCAAAACCAAGCAAAAGCTACGTTTTTCCCCAGCCCAGAGCTTGCTTCCCACTGTGCTGCGGCCACATAAAGATCCGCTGGAAAGATTCGTTTTCAGGCTCCCAGTGCTGGGATTCAGGCTCCCAGCTGGGATTCGTTTTCAGGCTCCCAGTGCTGGGATTATAGGCATGTACCACCATGCCCCATCTATTCTGTGCTCTTTTTCACACCATAGTAATAGTTTTATTATGGGCTAAAATAGTATTTCCTTTTACCTTTCCTTGTTTTCTCTCTGTCTCTGTCTCTGTCTCTGTCTCTCTGTATCTCTCTCTCTCTCTCTCTCTCTCTCTCTCACACACACACACACACATACAATCTACAGAGGCAGAGTATGTCTACCCACTCATCAAATGTTTAAATATACAACAAAGTATCATTAACTGGGAGCACAATATTCTACACCAGATCTTAGAACTCTTTCAACTTGCACGATTGTCACTTTGTACAGAAACACATCCCCTCCTTCCACACTGGGTGTTGTCATCTTTTTGCTCTTCTTTGCTTCTTTCTTGAGCTGTTACTTCTTTTTAAGTGTCATAGTAAATTTTCTAGGCTTCATTCTTCCAATACTTATGACCTATTACTGATGTAACATAATTAACAATATCATTTTATTATGTGTTCCAAGATCCATGAATATTAATATGTGAATGACCATAGTGCATTCTCCACTGTGGGCATTCTCTTCGTCAACCTCCAACTCCTGCTGCTGCCATCATTTTAATTTTCCAAGTCTTATTTCTCCTTAATATTCTTACTTGGGTGCAAGAAAAAGAAGCAGAAACCTGAAAGCCTGAAAAATATAGCTGTGGAAAAGATATTATGCCTTTATTTTTACAGATTAACTAATAGGAAGACAACAATTTGCCATGTATCCTCTAGCGTAAGTATCCCACTGACCCATTTGACAACGCAAAATGTATGAGCTAATGTAAATTTCCTACCAACTTGTTTCCTTGTTTGTCTTTTATCTCTTTAAACAAAACAAAATAGTGAAGAAGTGAAACGAGAATATAACAAGTCAGTGGGGGCTTGGCAAAAGTCCAAGTTTCTAAGATTTTCAAAATAGGTATTGTTTTATGAAAACTGAATCAACTATTCTTTTTGGGAAATTTATCAAGAGAAATTGAAATGAATGCTTTAACCTTAGATGATAAAATAGTTTCTTTGGATTTCAATATCTTTAGTTTGGGACAGGACCTTTGGATTTGAAAAGTAAAATAATTTACTACATTTCATATATATATATATGTATGTATATTAAGGATAACATGTAATATCTAGATATATCATATATATGCTACATGTGTGTATATATATTTAATAAGGATGATAATATTTAATATCTAGATATGTCATATATATGCTACACATCATATGTATACACCCATCTAATAAGGATAATAATATGTAATATCTAGATATATCATATATAATGTATTTTCAGAATAATAACCAATCTATTAAGCAGTGTGACTTCACAAAAAAAAATGGTCATAGTATGACAACACTATAAAAGTATTAGAGAACTTTTTGGAAATTTCTCTGAAGAGTTCCTCCTCCATAAAGAGAACTCACTGCATGAAACTCAGGAAATTAAGGAAAGCTAATGCCTTATCGTATAATACTAAGAAATCAACATCAGCTTCCTGCTCCATCTTCAACGACTCTAGTTTTCATGGAGGAAAAATCCTCCTGGATAGAAACAGATTGAAGTAGGATGCTGGGTCTCACAGCCTCTCGAGGCGTACCAGTGCTAGGTGCTGTGGTAAGACAACTAATTGCATGCAGAACAACACAATGCTATCACATGATTAAGAAAATGTTAGGAGAAAATAAAATGAAGGGAGGTAAATACTATGTCCATGATGTTCTTTCTCTGTCTCTGTCTCTGTCTCTGTCTTGTGTCTCTCTGTCTGTCTCTCTCTACACACACACACATACACACACACACACACACACACACACACACACACACACACACATTCCTTAAGTTGCCCAGTAATTGAATCTGTACAGCTCAATGTGCCCAATGTGCCCATGGATTTTGTGTTCCCTTCACTGGGTTATGCAGCAGCCCTTATAGAACACCTAATTCTTAGCTGCTCAGAACTTCTTTGCTCGCAAGTGTCCACCAACTTTCTATGCAGTAGTGTATCCATGCCTCGGTAAAACATTCTATACAAACGCAAGGTTCTGATTACAGCACCAGAACTTCAGCTCACCTGTCTATTTTATGAAATACCTCTGAATGAGGGGAGTGAAGACACAGTCTCTCTGGGAGTGGCTTACCTTAACAATAAAAGGGAGAGTGCTGCTTGGGTTGACCTCTTTCAGGCAACTCTGCAGAGTAGGCAATCATCATGTGCCATGTAAACCTGGAGCTTCCACTCTGCAACCAGGGAGAACCAGCATGAATAATGCCCAAAGCCAATGATGGTCTGTGGAAAAGGAAGAAAAGTCCTGGTCCTCTGAATATAGCTGTGATTGGTTGAAGCAAAGCCAGCAGCCTCTACCAATTCCATGACTTTACAACCTGAGAGACATGCTCCTCTTTATTTCCGCCGTCCTTTGGGGAATTTATGTAACTTCCACCTTTCAGATTAAAGACTAGTTGAGAAATGAAACTCAACTAACTCCAGGCCATTTTGTGAGGATTGAGTAAAGTAATTATGGCCAGAAGTTGATGTTTCTATGCAGCAATCACTAGTGGTACAGTACAGCTAGGAAGTTAATTTGTCAGCAGTTCTTTGTACAAAGGAAATATTTAAATCCAGTTTTTTGTTTTTGTTTTTGTTTTTGTTTTTTTCTGTGCTTGTCAGTTCTGCCATTTATCTTATAAATAACCCAGTTAGCATACTGACTCAAATCTTGTGTGTGTGTGTGTGTGTTTGTGTGAGAGAGAGAGAGAGTAAATTTTGTACACAATTCAACAAGCTCTTATAACCTAACAAGGAAAAATGTTACCCTGTGACCTCCTTGAAAGTAGGCGTGGATCAAATTTATCTCCGTATCTTTACTGTCTGTGCATGGTGGACTCCAAAACCATGATGAATAGTACATTAGCTCTCTACTTTTCTGTAACAAATGGCACACCACAAACTTAGTGACCTAAAACAGCACACACTTATTACCTTACCTTTCTGGGGGTCAAAACTGCAAAGGAATATAGACTGTGAGGGGAGAGATGCCTTCTCTCCCTTGCCTTTTGCAGGGAGAGGAGGCTGTTTGCACCCCTTCCCCCACACTCATGCCTAGTCACTCTCCATGCATGTGTCCATCATCTACCGTCGACTACTGCGCTGAGGCACCTATTGCTTCTAATGCACTCCCCCCCGCCACACGGACATTTGGGGTTATACTGGATCCAAACTAGTAATCTCAGTAGGGGTCCATCTCAAAATACTTAACCATTTCCTCAAAGTCCATTTTTTAAAAAATTCTTTTTCATATAGGATCTTGCTATGCAGTTCAGACTCATAGTAACGGTCCTGTCTCAGCCTCCTTAGTGCTGAAGCTAGAGGCATGTGCTACCCCCCATTCCCAGTTGTGGTGTCCTGCAAGGTGCACGCAGCACGGCAGGCAGTACCAGGGATAGGATTCTAGGCCTTGCGCTTGGCAGGCAGGCACTTGGAGCACCGAGCTACCTCCCAGCCCTCCAACTCCATTTTAACAAGTCCCCTCTCCTAATCCCTGGGAGTCAGAGTCTTGATCTTTAGACATGGACATCTTGGGAGGGCCTTCAACTTGACAGTACCAGTAAAGACAGCAGTCTACTGTCAACGTGCATGGATAGTAACGTTTCTGCCTTGCTGCTCCCCTATCCTTTCTGTCCACCACTGCAAGGTCCTACTGGCTTCCGCTTCCTGTAGAAACTGTAATGAAATCCTTTCTCACAGTGTGTAGTCTGAGACGACGAAATGAAGGTACCCAGTTGGGCTTTTCTACCTGATTATTGGAAAATGTAGACCGCTTGCATTATTGTCAAAACAACACATTTTAGGAAGGTTATCATATTGTCTTTGTATTTATGTCCCATTTGTCATTTGATTTTCTTTTATCACCTTTTCCTCCAAGCGAAGGAAATTTAATATCATCGATCTTTGTAGCACTTATACTGCACTGATTTTTTAGCTACACATGATTTTATCAGTAATTGTTCTAAGATTTAGTACATTCAAACTTACCTCATCCTAATCTAACTTTAAATAATAAACTATTTTAAATGTAATCTAAGTAACTTATATTTGTGTTGTTTTCTTTTTTGGGGGAGATTGCTGTGTTGTATTTTCTATCTATGTATATGTGTATGTATCATTCAAAACATTCTTATCATTTTATATTTAATCATTTCTATAAAACTGAAATGACTAAAATTTATACTTACCACTCACTATATTTAATATTTTTATTACCCTTTATTCTTTTCTGTATACCCAAGTTTTCATATGGCTTCATTTTTCTGCCTGAAGAGATCCCTTTAAAATTTCTGTAAGTTTCTGTAAATGTACTGATGACAGATACATTTCAGATTCTGCTTGAGTCTTCATTTAAAAGTTATGTCTAAAGGATATTTTCAGTATTTTCTTGGTTGACAGATTTTATTCTTTCAACATTTAAAATTTATTCCCTCCCCTCAGTTTTAGTTTCTTTCTGGCTTGCACAGATCCTAAAAATAAATATATTGTCATTCTTGTCCTTATGATTTTTTATATGGCGTATACATTTCTCTCCAGATGATAGTAAATATTCCTTTTCATAATTGTTTTTCAGTCACTTGTTTATAAATTTGCCTGCAGCATACCTTACTGGTAATGGTGGTAATTTCTGCATTCACTAATGTTGGTAGCAGTTCTTAGATATGTTTGTTTTATTGGAAAGTTTTTAAAATCATGATTTACATATTACTTTCATTTTTAACATTTATTTTTCTCTACTGTCTTTCTGGATTTCAATATATATGTTACACTGCTATATTCCACATAGCATTCAACTTCAATTTTTAGTCTATTTTTTTAAACTTCAGCTTATGTAGAGTATATTTTGTTGCCTTGAAGATCCATGATTTTATTTTATTTTGCTTGTACCTACCCATTTATAATTGTGCACATTAAACTCGTCAATTAAGACATTTTGTAAACTGTATTGCTAGAGGAGCTGCCGTGTTCTTTGTTCTACATTCCTCATTCAGTTCTTCCTTTGTCCTTAAATACCACAAGATGTGGCATGAACAGTTTTACGTGGTGTCTGCCCGTTCTGTCATCTCTGCCACTTCTATTTCTATTAAATCGCTTTTTTTATTTTGAATCTTTTTATTTCTTTTTATCCATGTTTTGTAGCTTCAAGTATTATATATTTTGATTAGATATACACTAAAATATTAACTTTATTTCACAGTGGTTGTAAGTGATACTCTATTTCAACTTTTTGATTTCTGTGTATTTGGTGCTATTAGATAAAAAATACAATTTTTGTGGTTTGAGTTTTTAGTCTACATCCTTGCTGAATTTCCTAGTTCTCAGAATTTTAGTAGATTTGGGGTAATTTTCTTTTTTAAATTTTATTGCTTTTAATGAGAGATAACAATGAGATCGTTTCAAAACAGGTTAGTAGGATAGCTATAATAATTAATACAATGCATATTGTTGTCTTTATAGTAGTTGTTCAGAGAGCAAGATGCAGACATAACTTTTCTAAACACTGTTGGTACAAATATTTCTTCTCACTGAACCAAATTACTTTGTCAAGTAAGAAAAACATTTTGCTACTGCTTAGAACGCCCAAACTTTTTATAGTGTGCTGAACGTTGTGCAGTATGTTTCTGAATGTACAAACATTGTTATCTTCTTTTGTACGTGTTAAAGAATTTATTTTGCCAGGAATCTAAGCCTTTGAAGGTTCGGGGTGATTGATTTTCAAGATTAGCTCACAAAAAGCCTTTGCTCCAATGATAAGTGAAACATACCTATTCTCTAGTTATGACTAACCATTCTCTTTCTACTGTTTTAGGAATGTAAAAAAAATTCTAGTGGATTGTGTTGTTCATCTCATTATATACCTTGTTTGGGGGACCTATTTCGCTCTTCCATGCTATTCCTTCTTATAATATTTATTATTATTTTCTTTGTGACTTTTGTCCAATTTTCTATTCGATACATAGTGTAAGCATAAGGGTAGCAGCAAAATCTCTCATTTTAATATAGAATTTTGTAAGTAATAGCACCATACAGTTTTGGGAAAGAAGGAAAGAAAGAAAGAAAGAAAGAAGGAAGGAGGGAAGGGAAGGGAAGGGAAGGGAAGGGAAGGGAAGGGAAGGGAAGGGAAGGGAAGGGAAGGGAAGGGAAGGGAAGGAAAGGAAAGGAAATAAAAGAAAAAACAAAAAAAGAAAAGAAAAACCTGCCGGGTTTGGAAGACTCAGTTGCATCCATTACCTGTAGTAAGAAGAATGTGGGAACCTATCATAAGTCCTATTTTAAGTTTACATATCAGATACATTCTTACACAGTGGAGATTCTGGTTATTTAGAATAAGTATTCTAACAGTGGACAGAAGGAACTACCTCAGAATGTAGGGTAGAGTGATCTCAGTCAAAGGAACATTCAGGCAAGCTTGTGCTTCCTTCAATTTTATTCCAACCAAGGTCCCATCGTTGAACCTCAAAACTCACATATAAACAGAGAAATCAATGTATCAATACTGTCTAGGAGAACACTGAAAACTTTTACTTGTTATATGCAATGTTACACATTTCTTAAAGCACCAGGATGTACAGTGCAGCTGTGCCCAAGAGTTGCTTATATGCAGCAGTAGGGAAACTTACATAAGTTGTGGAAATATTAGAAGTCCCTAAGGTTCATTACTGAGGTCTAGCATGATCAAGCTTTTTCCTTTTGGCCTTCAAAGCAGAGTTTCCACTTATCCACTGTTGTATTCACTTGGGGAAGAAAGTTAAAAGAACTGGGGAAGGGGAGAAAAGATGGGAAAGAAGAGTGCTAGCCGAGATGCACAAGAAAGTAGAAGTAGGATGTGGTGATCATGATTGAAGGGGGGGATAGCAGGAAGTAGTGTAGATGTTTTATGTTACATTGTATCACTAGAGTTCAAATACTATTTAGAAAGCCAGCAAAATAGGAATTTAGATTATTACTTTTTCCTCCCCATCCTCTTCTGGTTGAGGTTTTTATTTTATAAAAGCATTGTAGACAGCTAAAATTGAAGCAAGGCCCAGGAGATAAGTAGGTGGGGGTCAGAGTCATATTTTAGGGCCATGCATGGGGGTGCATGCCTGTAATCCTAGCACCTTGAAGGCTGGAGCAGGAAATTGCTGTGAGTTCAAAACCAGCCAGGGCTATGAGTTTAAGACCAGCTGGCTCACAACCAGCCTGATCTGTATAAAGACCCTGTCTTAAATGTACACACCCATTAAAAAAAAAGCAGTATTTTAAAAATTCAGTTCACAGCATGAGTTCAGGAAGAGCACCAGAAGAAGAAGAATATCCTTGGGCAGAGAATGGGAGCAGTCCAGCCCGGAGGGTAGAAGCTGCAGAGGGCATGGAAACAAAGATGTAACCAATGCTGTCAAATCTGGAACTTCTCAGATGAAGTCAGAGGTTTCAGGTTGAAGTCTTAGCCATTGAGAATAATGTGGCTCTATGTATAAAATAAAAACTTTGATAAACGAGTGAAGGTTTGATTTTGTATCAGCAACGCTTGTTGTGGTAATAGAACATCTGAATGTAGGCATAGGAATTTCACTAGGATTTAAGTGCAGAAATAAGCCCCAAATGGTGGTGCATGCGTATAGCCCCAGAACTCAAAGGCTGGCAGGAAGGATACCAGCAAGTTAAGGCCAGCCTGGGTAACTTAGTGAGTTCAACACCGACCTGCACTAAATACATAGCTAGACCTTGACTCACACATATACAAAGTAAAAATAAAGAAGGAGAGAGATAGAGATAGAGAGAGAGACAGACAGACAGACAGAAAGGAAGAACGAAAGAAAGAAAGAAAGAAGGAACAGAGAAAGAAAGAAAGAAAGAAAGAAAGAAAGAAAGAAAGAGAGAAAGAAAGAGAGAGAAAGAAAAGATACTTTGACGAATAGTAGTTCTGGTGGGTTTAAAAGCTGGATAGATATTAGGTTTCTAAAGCTTTTTACTGCATAAGCAATCTGCACTCAACTTGGAAGCTGGTACGTACACACCTGAGAGCTTGTTTCTTTTTTTTTTTAATCCCATCCTCTTTCTCTCAGCAGTTCTCAACCTGTGGATCGCGACCCCGGTGGGGGTTGAACGACCAAAACACAGGGGTCGCCTAAAGCCATCGGAAAATACATATTTAAACCCATGCTATGCCATGGTGAAATGTTATTTATTGGAATTAGTAATTTGAAGTAGCCACCAAAATTATTTTTTTGGTTTGAGGGTCACCACAACATGAGGAACTGTATTTCGGGATCACAGCATTAGAAAGGTTGAGAACCAACCTTTCTAGGAAGGGCGTGGAAAGTCTACTCCCAGACACACCGGTCCACATGGATTACTGTAGCATTATGTCTTACATTCTTGAAAGTCTATGCCCTTTCTCCCTTTCTAATTCCTCTATGCCAATTTTCATTTTTATTGACTTTATTAAATTCAGATCATATTACGTCCTATACAGTCTGTGCTCAATGAAGTTATAAGGTCTCTGTGTATGACATAGCTTCTATCTATTCACTTCCCCTTCCCTTCCTCTTCACCCTTTGCCTTTGCTGCTTTCGATGATGTCCTGATTGAAAGAGATCTGCCCCTAGTCCTCTTCCATCCCTGCTTGATTAATCTCTTCGCTTGTACGTTGCTCACTCACACGGTGCTTACGCTTGTGTGTCTGGTCTACTCCCAGAATGGAAGAGAAATTTACATCCATTTCCTATAACTGTCTCAAATCTATCCTATTTTTAAGCCAAATAGTGTTCTATTACATAAAGATCCAATGTTTTCTTTACCGATTTGTCTACTGATGGCTGTGCAGGTTGCTTTTAAGATTCAGCTATTACTAACTGTCCTGCTGCAAACACCAGCACACGTGTATTACTGTAGTATTATGTCTTATGTGCTTGGAGGACGTTCCTGGAAAGCGGAATGCTCATGCAGTATTCCTCAATTCAGCGCTCTGAGAAATCTCTATCCCGATGTCCACAATGCTTGCATCAGTTTGCGTTCCCACCAACGAGGACAGAGGATTGCTCCTTAAACAGCCGCACCAGCATTTGTATTGTTTGATTTCTGAATGACTGCCTTTCTTTCCAAAGTGAGACAGAATCTTAGCACCGTTTTAATTTGCATTTTTCTAGCTGTCAGAGTTGCTAAATCTCTTTTCTCATATGAGTACTGACCATTTGTAGTTCTTCCTCTGTGAAATATCTATCATTTGTGTAAATCAATAATGAAGTCAATGAGGATATTATGAGAACAAAACCATTTATAGTAGGTTCAAAAATTATAAAATACCTAGGAATTACCCTAACCAAGAAAGTATAAGACCCCTACAAAGCAAACTACAGTACTCTGAAAAAAAGATTGAAGAGAATAACAGAAGAAGAAAAGGTGTTCTCTATTCCTCGATAGGCAAAACTAATATTGTCAAAATGGTCATAATTCCAAAATTCTCGTACAGAGAATGCAATCCTGGCTAAGAAACTGACAGCATGTTTTGTAGAACTAGAGAATATAATCCTAAAGTCCACATGAACAAGATGAGGCCCCAAGTAATAAAAACCACTTCTAGAAAGAGGAACAAAGGGTGAACTTCACAATACTAGAGTTACAGCTATAACACAAAGTGATATTGATAGAAATGGCATATAACTGGGACAAAAATGGATATGTAGATCAATGGAACCAAACAGAAGATAGAGAAACACTTCCAGAGACATTCAGCTATTAGGACTTTCACAAAGAAGCCAAAGCTGTATTTTGGAGGAAAGAGAATATTCAACATACAGCACAGAAACTCCTGAGAGTCTTCGAAATGTACCGCAGCCTGAAAACTGCTGAGTCAGAGCATCCTGTGGGCCTCTTACACTTTTATTCTTTAGTGTATTATTTAGAGAATAAATTAAAATGACCACCATAGCATTGTTTTAAGACTGAAAACTTAAAAAGAGCATAGAGGAATATTGTTTTAATCATTTTTGTTTCTGCTTGTATATCTTCTGTACTTTGAGTATTATGTATTCGGATGTTTAATATGATGCAATCACATGTATATCACATGTATCACACATGCTCTATTTATGTGTGTGTATGTAGGCTTGATATCAAAGGTAAGGTGTTGTTAATATTTTTTATGAAATTCAGACTGATTCTATTTCACATTCATAAATGGGCTAAGTTGTGAATAAAATATTCTGTGAATTTCCCTGCTTTTATTATATTTAATAAATATGGATTCCACTAGCTCAAATCTTAGAAACAAATCACTATGATTTTCTTTTAATCCTCAGTCTTTTTGTCTTTCTGTGTAACACTTTACAATAATAGCCTAATCATTCTCAACTCCTCTGGTATTTATCGTAAGGACATTAATTCTGATGGGCTCATTTAGTATTAATGTGGATGTCATAAGTACTTCAGTAGGACTAGGATTTCTACTCGAATTCAGCATTAATTAGCCAGGTCATTACTTCAAAGCATTACTGTTTCTTTTCAGAGCAGCTGCACTCCACCATACTCCTTCCTGCAAAGTGCATCCCGTCCCCTTCTGTCAGAAGGGGCACTTCTAAGTGCTTGAATCCATTGAGAGAAACTTGTAGCAGTGAGCAGGATACAATAGGCAAGGTGTGGTAATTACTAGACAACTGATTAATAGAAGGCTGATGTTTTAATTGAGCTTCTGAAGCAGTCCCTACAATAGCTTGAATTGAATAAGGGATCTGATTGTACTTTAAGTTTCTCTGGAGCATAAAAAAGCAACAGCATTAAATAGAAGACTGAAAAAAGTCCTTCTATTTTTCAAGGAAGGTTTAAAAAAAACACACACACGCATATTTAAAGCCATGCCAGTTGGTTCCTTAATTAGGCACTATCTTAGACTCAAAACACTTGTGTATTCATGACCGAAGGTATTTTTAATGCTTATAGTGTATTTTTGAAATTCACATTGCCTGTCTAAAGAAATAGAAAATTTGGATGTTCTTTTATTGTATTACCTTAATTGGTATTTCAGTACCCAAGCACAGTTATTTTTGTGCAGAACAAGTGTGCCAATGTCAGCCGATTACTCTTTCAAATAAGTGGGAAGTCTAAGTGTCTTAAATATATTACTGAGATTTCTACAACACCATGTGTCTTCACAAAAAAAAAAAAAAAAAAAAGATGGCCTTGATAAAACAAAATTACTAAAGAATCCTGTGACTATATGGGTGAGTTCATTCTTCCCCCAGTGACCTCTCACTGTCTAATTTTCTAACCATGATGGCATAATGGAGAGTGCCTTTTTGTTGAGTTTTATTCAAAACTGGAGCCACCGTTTCTTTGCTTTCCAAGAATGATACTTTACTTGCTACCCATAGAGATGACTGCTTTAGTTCCCAAGTGATTTCTGACATTTTCTTTGTGAACTCATCTCAATAAGTCTTACTTGCAAATTTTCTGTAAACTGGCAATGACCACTATGAAAGAAACGCATCAGTACTAACAAGTGAGAGTTGCTCTTTTCACTCAAAAAAAGAGAGAAGTCCAAACACATATCTAAATCAATTAAAGTTAGAGTTTATTAGCATCCTAGCAAATTATAATTACTCAATGGGAAAATTAGAAGGTTAGGTAATACTGAAGGTTGTTTTAGACACATAGATTGGACACATGGATTGGAATAGGATAAAGAATCCCAGATTAAGTGAGAGTTATTAGATCCCAATTCTGGTTCTACCAGTAATTGCTTAACTTATAAATTTTGTTATTGGCCATTACTAAACCTCATGTTTCTTTTTGGTTTGTTGTTTCCTCGTCTTTGGTCCTGACTTCATAATTAATCAATGCTCACAACTTCAAAGAAGAAAGGTTGATTTTGCTGATGGCTTCAGAAGTTTCAGTCCATCCCTGGCAGGCTCCAGGGCAGAAACTCCGCAGCGGGAGCCTGCAGAGCCACTCATTCCTGATTGTTAGGAACCAAAGCAGGAGAGCAGCACTAGAACATAAGGGCCCAAGAGCCATGTACAGTACCCGATCCCATGCTATCCTCGCCCTGGACACATTCAGTCCAGGCTATTCCTTGGCGACTCCCAAGCCAACTGAGTAGACAGTTAACCATCATTTCCACTTTTTCTAACTAGACACTCAATGACACACTATATCCCCAAATAAATGGAGGGTTATAATTATGTGTAACATGGTGTACAACTGAAAATACAACCTCATCCTTTCCTAATTCTCTACTGTTCCAACACTGAAAACTTCAACTTGAAGTCTTCCAGACTCAAGGCGAATGCTTAACTGTACAACTCTGTAAAATCCAAAAGCAGCTATTTAACCCCATGATACACTACCACAGAGCGCGCATTCCCATTCCAAAGGAGAGGGACAAAATTAGATCAAAGCATGAGCAAAACCCATCAGGATAAACTTTACATTCTGTAGCTGCTTTTGGAGCAGATGCTGAAGAGGTGCGTGCCTCTTAGGGTTGTGTGGCCCTGGCTATGGACTTGGCCAGTTGCGGCCCCCACGGTCTCTCACCTGGGCTGGCTGTGCTCCTGCCTACACCTTTGTTCCCCTGCAAATGCACATTCCCAGCCTCTCCAGCTTCCCACAGTGTGGTCACAGAGTCCCATTAGACCATCAGCTCCACGCTTGTGGCTTCCCACGATGTGTCACAGTGGCATATAGCCTGGCTTCGTGGGACTGCTTTGAAATCAGAGAGGAAGACTCTGAGCTCAAAATGTCTTCATTCCTTAAGATGTCAGTATTGATTGTGCAGATTCCTGAGCACGGAAAAGTTATAGGATGAATCACTAGCTTCGATGTTTCCTTTCATTTGCGATTGTTTCTAAGATTTGAGTCGTGCCCCAAACACAAGTGTATGTCTGCGTGAGGAGAGGGGGTTGGGCAGCAAAGGTGACCATGGAGGGCTGTATGGTAAAATAACGAAAGATCAGAGAAGTTCTGAAGAGTCCAGCAAGGCTGGGAAAAATAAAGTAACTTGCACACATGACTAATTTCTCCTAAAGTACATTGCTGAAATCTGAGGCTGTAGGAATCTGCTGAAATAGTCAGGATAAAACGTAGGGGAGCCAAAAAATGTGTCTCTACATCTCACAGTATTTAAGAATTAAGTAGCCACCATGGACATGCAGCCTTTTAAACAAAGCAGGTAGCTAATTAAAGCCCCAGAGGGAGTAGTGAATTGTAAGTGAGATTTGCAACCATTTCTTGCCAGGACACCTACAGCATGTGGCTCCGCATAAATGTCCAGGCTTCGCCCTGACAGAATGTCTCCTGGGAGACAGAAACGCAGAGTGGCCGGGCTGATTTAAGTCACAGTGCTCGTCTCCTTACCAATCATTTTGCAGGTTTCTGAAGCCTCAGGTTGAAGGGAGATGAAGAACAGAACCTGAAGCCTGTGAAAGATGGGTGCTACTTGTCCTGTAGTTATGTAGGGCCCGAGGGACTTACAGCTATCAGCGCCTTGAAGGGCCGTGGTCTACTTTTGCTTTAAAGTGATAGAAAAATAGACCCTGTTTTATTCAATCAGCAGCTGCATCCAAATCACTTCAGACACGGAGTAGTGGGACAGAATCCTGTGCCTTGCAACAAGAATGAAGGGGAAAGTGGCTCGCTGTGGCAGAAGGTTTGAGTTGATTAGATTTAGGTGAGATCCCGGAGTCTGAGGCAAGCAGGTCCAGTCTACTCCTTGCATGCAGCTGCTTCAAGATCAGAAACAAAAGTCACCTTAAGCCAACTGCTGACAACGCTGGGGATTTGGGTGACATTTTTCATGACCCTATTTAGTGACACTTTAGTCAACCACAGAATGTGGTGACAGGAGGGTGCAGTGTTGGTGACAGCATCCCCAGTTGCTCCAACACGCAGTCCACCTGCAACTCACCCTGGGGAAGCCAAGGTGACAGGTGCTTATGTGTCCTGAAGAGTCAAACACAGTGGCCACTGATGGTCCCTCTTCAACTCTAAGTATGTCATCTGCACCTCGGAAGACAGGAGTCCATTGCTATTAAATAGGCATTTAATTTTTCTTATTCAATTATTAAATGTGGATCTGAATTAACTCATAAAATATAACTTAGGAAGATAAAATCATGTTTCTATGTTGTGATAGAAGAAGTAAACAAACGCATCAAATAGATTTTACTTCCTTTTCCATTTTTTAAAGAGAGTAAAAAAATAATAAGAAACATAAAAATTATACAAAATTTCACTAACCAAAGAATACTAACGCAGCCACAGTTGCTATATTGCATATTGTCTTCACATTAGTTGTTCAAATTGCCAGATATAAGAAGGCAAAGTTGTTAAAAAATTTAAAAATTTAAAAGGAAAGAGAGAAATACTTAAGCATTAACTATTCCTTTCAATGGGCCAGCAGAAATCAGCAGTAGAATGATCCAAGCCACCATGTGTATATACATTTGTATTTCTTTTTCCTTTCCTTTCCCTCATCCTAGTTGTTCTTTCCCTTTGACGATCAACACTCAAAAATAAATAGGGTTTCTGTACACAAAGAACAAACACTTAAAGGGTCAGCAAGATAGCTCAACAGATTAAAGCACCTGCTTAGGCAGATGCAGGGACCAAGGGTTCAATCCCTAGCCTGCTGTGGCAGCCCCCTGCTAGGATGCCCTGAGAAGGCAATTGGAACTGGGCATGGTGGCGTGTGCCTAACATCCCAGTGCTTGGGAGTCAAAAAACCAGGAAGGATTACTACGAGTCCAATCTTTGTAGTGAGACCTTGTAAATCCTGTACTAAATACATTAAAAAAAAAAAGTAAAAGAACAAACACTGAGAGAGAAATTAGGGAGACCACGCCTTTCGCCATAACATCCAAAAATAAAAGAAGTACTTAGGAATCAGTCTCACAGGAGAAGTAAAAAGTCGAGACAGTGAATTGAAGAGAGTTTCAGAAAATGGAAAGCTCTTCCTTGCTCATGGATAGGAAGAGCCAACACTGGCAATAGCCATACTCTCAAAGGTATTGCACAAGTTCAGTGTAAGCCTGATTAAAATGCCACCGGTGTACCTCACAGAGCTACAGAAAAGATACTTTTCAGAACAATATTTTAAAGAGAGTGTAAAAATAATAGATAACAGATTAGATGAAAACGAGCAGGTTCAGGGTGGCATGGCTGAACACAGATAACGTGTTAGAAATGAGACACACGTGTAAAAACGATGAACACTGTTCAGCAGTGGTTTTTATATTGCACATCGTTGTCTTCAGTGTAGATAAAATTCATCTGGACCCCGAAGAGATCTAGAATAGAAAAAGCAATCCTGGGCAAAAAAGGAACGCAGGAGGCATCATAATCTCTGAGTCAAACAGTGTTTTGAGATACTTCTGTAGCTGCACGAGCAACATTTCTAATGTTAACATAAAATGTTAAAATTACTGAAGATTTGTTACCTATACACATTTACTGCATTCTATACTTAAAATGCATCCAGGAGGACGGGACTAATAGCTCAGCAGATTAAAGCACCTGAAAGCAGGTACAGGGGTTGAGGATTCGATCCCGGGGGCTTACCGTCCTTGACACTTACAGTTTGTTACCACAGCATAACCTGACTCATATTTGTAATGGCAGTACAAGAAATATTACAATTTTAGCTACAGTATTACATTTTAAAACATTTGAATTCCTACATTGTTTAAAGGTTAAAATCACTATGTTTCACACGTAACAAAACCATAACTGTAATGTTCAGAAACTCAGAAAGCATCCGGTAAATAGAAGTATAATGTTTGACATTTATGTGGGGCCAGTTGAATTGAGGCTGTTGGTTGTATTTTTGTTCAAAGTGAAAGTAACAATCCGGTGAAATGGCACATGCTTAGAATCCCAGCACTTGGAAAGATTGAAGCAAGCAGATAGCAAGTTTGAGCTTACCTTGAGAACGGAGTGATTTTGCAAGATGCTGTTTTTCTCACTTAAAAAAGAAAAAGAAAGAAAGAAAGAAAGAAAGAAAGAAAGAAAGAAAGAAAGAAAGAAAGAAAGAAAGAAAGAACGAAAAAGGAGAGTTCTGGAAGTGTAGCTCATTGTTGAGGTCCTAGACTCACATTTTCATTGTTTTTATTTTTATTTATTTATTTATTTATTTATTGATTGATTGATTGATTGATTGATTTTGTGGGACCAGGGTTCGAACTCACGACCTTGCACTTGCCCAGCAGGCACTTGTGCCTCAGTGCTATCTCCCCAGCCCTGTATGAAAGTGTATTTGGTGCAGGATTCCACTACACAGTTTGAACTCGCAGTGATCCTCCTGTTTTTCAGCTTCCTCAGCACTGGGATTACAGGGCTGCACCAATAGGCCCAGTCTCTGGCTGGCTCTGTGCACCTGGGGGTGAGACCAATGCCGCATGTGAAGGCAGGGATCGATCCTGGTAACTGAGCTTGTCTAGGAGACACTTAGTCCATGGAGCTGTCTTGGTTCAGCCCTAGATTCAACTCTTTTTCCCTAAAAGCAAATGAAAACCCAAACAAATGAAAATAATCTTAAATATTTTGATAGACCATATGGATAAACTCACTGATTCTTAATACTTAAGTACCATTTCTTTTCTAAAATTTCACAAATTTGTCAACATAGGTTAATAAAATAACAATTATAAGGTTTAATACCTGCATTTGAGAAGCGTTAATATTATTTAGCAATATCTCTTTTTATCAAATGTCTTCAGTAGTTGGATTATAGGGAAAACACAGTCTTTATATGCTACAAATATTTTCAGCTTTTGGTAGGTTGTTGTGCTACATTTTATGTACGATATTGAACTTCCAAGATATCTTCTATGCCCTTTACTTAGAGACAACAAGCTGCCATTATGTTGCTTATTAATCTCCTAAAATGAAGAAAGGTTAAGATCACAAAATAACAATTTTTAAAAGGGATGCAATTATTCAATGGAGACTTGTAAAATAAAAGTGGGAACCAATAAAATTATAATAAAACCAATAAGAATATAAACATAACACTCAATCATTTAAAACTTCTTAATGTCAAATAATTGTTGATTTTAAAAATGTCAGAGTTACAGAGCTAGACTAGTTGGACACCAATAATTACAAAGAATTCTTCTTAAAAGGGTTTTGATGCCTATTGTCTAGAGAGGTTAAGTCATGAATTATTAGTGTGACATTTGCCATGTTACACATTTCACCCTCTGTGCGAATTCACTTGGGTTGGTCTTTTCATTCTGTAGACTTTTGACAGCCTTTTCACATTTGGAAGTGTTTAAGAAGCTGTAATGTTAATGGGATTAGTTTATTTAATAGTACAACATTGCATTTTGGATAAGAATTTACTGGATTTCCATTCATGACCTCCTTGGAGTTTTGCGACCTGAGAAAGCATTAAGGAATATGACTTTGGTGGGAACTGGATGATGTTGGTTTAACAAGACACAGCTACATCATTTTCATATCAAATAACAAATGTTTGTGTTTATCACCTGTATAATAAAATGAGTATTTTCCCACATTATTCGAAGTAATATATAATTTCTCCTCCTTTAGTTGGTAAGACTAATCTGTGTCAAAGCCAACATTATGAGAGAAAATAGCAAAACAGAAAAGACAGAGAATTATGATACATGGTCCTTTTAAAGTAAATAAGAACTTCACTCTGCTGCTCCATGAAAACGTCTTTTCTCAGCTCCTGTCAGATCTGGGTTAGTGAAAGAAATGATGTCTTAGCTGAAAACTGTTATTGGCCCATACTTGAAATCTCTCTTTTCTCAATTAGCCATGGAGATTCTGGTATAATACTGCATGGTCACAACCAGTGGTAGAAAGTGCATGCGAAGAGAACACTAGCTGCACTGCAGAGTTCTTAAAAATAAATTATTTCATGAAGAGAAATAAAATTAACATCACTATGTGTTTGATGTAGTTATTAATATTGCTTATATTTTGTATAAATTAACATTTTGAAAGTACAATTTCACAGTTCACAAATAAAATATGAACAATTAAACTGAACAAATGCCAAAAATCAAGGACCAGTGTGGGTGGAATTTTAAAAGTTGAGAAGAGCCCAGGAACAGTTGCATACATTCTCATGGGGCAAATAAAGGTGCCCTTAGAGATTAACTACCATTGTGTACTTCTGTAATGGAAACCATGCAAAGCAACAACCAGAAAGCAATTTTGACTCCACAGAGAAACATATGCTAAATGTTCAGGTACTACCCATCTGGCCATCTGTCTCTGCAAAATAGCAACTTTAGGAGCTTACTGCAGAAGGCCGCTGGTAAGCTGCTGAACAGATCACGAAGAATATTTATAGGCCAGTTGGCCTAAAATCCATTTATCAAAACAACTCCCTGAAGAATACTCTCTTCCTATATTTGGTTTGATTTTTTTTTTTGATTACAGGAAATAACAGACACTGACATAGTAAACACTGGACACCTATCATCCAGAATTAACAAGTGCTCATGTTGAATGCTTTCTCTTCACAAGAAATAGTAAATTTAAAACACACTCAGATAGAAATAAGGTTTTTAAATTGCCCATCTTTTTTCTGCTCATCAGCTAAAATTCAACCATATTTATAACTCTAAGATGAAGTCACTGTGTATCCTTTGCTCAGGTTTTTATTTCAACACACCTTACCATCCAAGAATAATGCATAACATTACTTGATTTTCTTAAGATTTTTGGGAATGCTTCTATATGGAGTTATAATGAAAAGATTAGTGTGCAGATCTTTTTTTCCAACAGAACAGATATTGGTGTCACACACAGAAGACACAGAAGAATTATATCAAAAGAACTACTTCAGATTAGAATTAAAAAGACAGAGTAAATTTGAAATAATGAAGGCTATTAAATTCATCAAATTCCTGTAACAAGAAATATGATTATAACTACTTAACTCAAAGACCTGTTAACTCTCACGAAGTAAGGATAATTCTGAAAGATTAGACTAAAGTTGTACAAGATTATTGAATAAACCTTGAAATTCTGTGGAATTTGCATGGTTGAACTTAAAATATGTAATATTGTTAATTCCAATTTTGTTTTGCTTTGAAAACTTGTTTCTGAAGGTTTAGTTTTTTACTTGGACGAGTTTTTCTTATACCCTTGTACTATCATTGGATTTAGAGAATATATATGTATATATATATTCTCTAAATACAAATTTTATTCCAGTTGATGCATTTGTTGTTTTAGTTTTCAAAATTTTTTCTCTTGGCACTTCATCTTCCTGTAAGAACTCTTCCATGCCTTATTCCTATGTTAAGATTTTAGAACTTGAAGATAACATTAATTAATGGATAGCTTGGGGTTTTTATTTGAGGAGGTTATAAAGTCAGGTTTGGGAAGTCTTCAGATCATGCAATTGTACTGATTTAAGCAAATTGTTGTATCCACGAAATTAGACCAAGGCTGGCACATAATGCCCCCACCTGAAATGCTTATGTTTAGTACCCAGAAACTAATGAACGTTACCATTCTAAGCAACAGAAACTTTCTATCTAATTAACTGTCAAGGATCTCCCTATAGGTATTTTATACTAGGTCATTTACGTAGATATAGCGTAACTATGGAGCTTGAAGAATAATTTCTGCTTGTACTCAAAAAGATGCAATGATATAAGATAGGCAGAAAGAACTGTTGGATGGTATTATGAAAAAGTCCTGGCACTAATGGATAGTTCTGAGATACGCAGGTCACGTGTCAAACTACAACAGTGTCTCTAGATACTAAAGGCAACCTTTGGGCCCATAAGCAGCAAAGAAATAGGCACTCAATCCTACAAGCATATGAAGCCAAATAGTTAGGTCTCAGTAAGTAAGAAAGCGACTCTCCAACAGCCTACACAGAGCAATGTGCTCTAGAACAATTATAATTATGTTAATCTTAGTCTGATAAGACCCATATAGATTTCTGCTCTCAAAGTTTCTGATGTATTTATTTTGTCTAAACACTTTGTCTGTGGTCATTTTTTTAAGGCAACACAGAAATCATTACATTGTGGTTGAGATGTTTTCTATTTCTCTCTCTCTCTCTCTCTCTCTCTCTCTCTCTCTCTCTCTCTCTCCTCTTTTTAATATATTTGATGGAGGATCTCACTGTACAGCTTCATCCCCTAGTTTTCCTTCTCCTTTCAGGCTCCCCAGAGCTTGGATTACTGGCTTGTCCACCACGCCCAATCTCATTGGCTGGCTGAGCATGTCTAGGGGTGGAGCTGGCATGGAATTTGGTGCTGAAGATTGGCTTGAGGTCACAGTGCTTAGCTAAGCAGGTGCTTAGTCCACTGAGCTATCTTGGTAGCCCTTGAATACTTTCTGTTCTAACTTTACCCCCACAGATAATAGGCATTTATTTGCACTGTTGTATGATACTTAATTACAATTTAGCCATTTTACCCATTTTTTGAGGGATATTAATGTTATTTCCAGTTTTTTTTTTATGGTAAACAACTCAGAAATTAAAATCACTCTATATCTCTCAGAATATTAAGTACATTCAGAGAAAAAGTCTTATAAAAACATATGAGTAGAAAAACTAATGGTGCACATTCTAACCTTTGTTGGGTATTTCCACTGCATTCTAGAATGGTTGTAACAATTTTAACATCTAAAACTATTAGCACATATGATGCCCAGTATTATTTCTCTGCCTAATTGAACCAAATCTCTTGTTTTTTTGCAGTGGTTTATGGATAATGCAAAGTCATTAACTCACATTAAATTTCATCCCAACTAATGTCCTGTAATTTAATTTTTGTTTCCCTTTGTTTTGCAAACATTGTATTGGTCACTATTAAGAAATTTTCTGGGGCTTATTTTAAAATACCAGAATTTTTATATCTTTTTTGTTTATATTGACTTCTGCAAGCACTTCTGGTAGTAATTCTTCAAAAGCTACATTCTCTTAGTTCATTGACAAAAAAGGTTTGCACTAATATTTTTTACTGAAGATATCATATCTGCATCCTGTCCTCTGAAGAACCACTAGGAAGGCAACAATAAGGCTTTCACCTTAGTATTTTAAATTGATCAGCCATCATTTGATAGTTAATTTCCTAAAAAGAAATCTTCAGGAATTCTAATCATTGTTTTGCTTTTAGGAAATGGTCTTACATTTTGGTAGGTTTTTAAAGCCTTTGGTGCTTTGTAATTCCACCAGTAAGTGTCAAGGAGTGAATGTGTTTGGCATTTTTAATTCTGATCGTGATTTGATTTATTCGGTCTGGGAAATCATATTTCCTTTTTAAACATTGCAAGGGAATAGTTCTTTATCATCACTTGAAGTTCTTTCTTTACTATTCCTCCCTCTTTGTCTCCCTGAAATAACTATTAAAATGTATGACTATCCTTTTTCACACTTTGTTCAATTTAGCGTTTTTGTTTTGCATTTCTCTATTTCTCTGTCATTCTAATTATCATTCTTTTTTCTGACCTATTACATTTCTTTAATTATAGCAATGCATTTAACTTATTATTCTTATACGTTGTGGTTGAAAGTAAGCCCTTCAGTGAGTTAATTCTCCACAATATAATTTTATTGGATATCTTGTGCAGAACAAAAAAAAAAAAAAAGGGAGGAGATAACTCTTAAAATAGTAAGTCATTCATTCACCCTATTCAAAAGTTTTATCTAAGGGTAGTAGATTGTGCAATTTCATCATTTTAAATATTTTTTACGTCATCATTTTCAATATTTAAATATCTGGTGCCAAACCAGAACTGCAGTTAGCATGACTAAATCTCACAAAGGACAGAGTAAGTTAATTGAGAATATTCACCTAGGGACCAGTGAGATAGATCAACGGATTAAAGAGCCTGCTTAGGCCAGTGCAGGGACAGCTGTTCTATCCCCACAGGACGTGCTGCGCTGGCTCCACCACTGGGGGCGCTGAGCTTGCCATCAAGATTGGGGGGTGGGGACTGTCATCCCAGTACTGGGGAGGCTGAAAACAGATGGATCACTACAAGTCTGAGCTACATAGTGAGACTCTGTAAAAACCAAGTGTGTTAAAAAAAATAAAAGAAAGACGAAAGAAAAAGAGAGGAGGAGGAGGAGGAGGGAGAAGAAGAAGAGGAAGAGGAAGAAGAAGATGAAAAAGAAGGAGGAGGAGGAGAAACAGGAGGAAGAGGAGAAGAATATATTCACCTATTCTGATATAAAAACACTTTTAGGACAACAATGAAGACTAGCTTCTGAAAATGTGAAAAGACTGTAAAATTTATGGTGAAGAGAGCAAATGGGACAAGCGGTGATTTAAGGTTAAATTGCTCCTGAATTCATGTGCACTACATTATTGAGCTTTTTTTTTTTTTTTTTTTTTTTAAAGGCAGTTTCTCTAATTTTTCCTCTTCCAAAGCCTTCAC
The DNA here is from genome assembly GCA_004027025.1 of Myocastor coypus. NCBI lineage: Eukaryota > Metazoa > Chordata > Mammalia > Rodentia > Myocastoridae > Myocastor > Myocastor coypus. The sequence continues at coordinate 42,206 of PVJA010002852.1, read as the reverse complement.
AACCTGTTCTCCATCATTGTGCTGCTAGATGAGAAAGCAACAGCACCACAAAGGTCCACGGAATTGAAGAGCATTCTCAGAGCCAGAGCAGACCCTTCTCTTCCAGAGTAAGCAAATGCATTTCCTAGCTCATACTGTTACACCCATTCTGTGCCCTAACTTACTCCAACAGCACCTACAATAATAAACATAACTTTCCATAGTTCATAGGAACAACAAAAGTATTATATTTAATTAATAAGGATGTAATATGCACTAGACACACAAGTATATTACTGTGTCTTAGAAAGTCTGTGGGATCTGTGCTATATTTTTCAGGAGGGCAAGAATATAAGGAAACTGGAAAGAAGTGTGCAAATATCTGTCAACTAAGGAAAAAAATCACAGATTGAATATAAAATCTACCTGAAAACAGAATTTTAGCTTTTAAACAATTTGCCATATTATATATTCTCTTTTTAAAAAATATATTTGTTGTAAAGATAATTATTTCTTATACTGTGATAAATCTTTCTCTACTGTACAATCATTTTTTATTGACAATAAGCCAATGGATAAGTAGCGTTGCTACCATTCTATTTAGAAATTAAACGAAGCTTTGAAGGTATGAATGTACTCTCATGGACCACGCAGAGTACCACAAGGTGAGTTAAAGCAAAATTTATGAGAATCTTGCGGTTTTAAACGGTGTTCTTTTCCACGTTCTCCAAAATAACATAGCCTTGAATTTTCAGTGACTTGCTGAACTTTAAATAACTTTTGTACATTATCATTTGCATTGCATTTCGGGTTCTCCTTCGAAGACAACCTGATAGCAAAGTGTTGGTGCTATATTTATAATCACCTCCACTTACTCTTAATCCCTGAAATAAAATTTTTGTGCTTGATAAATTTCCTTGAGAATAAATTATTTATCTAATAATTTAATTTAAATGATTCCTTGGTGCATTAAACATCAACATCTAGGGATATGCTTAATAGAATCATTCTGAAACATGAAAGAAAATTAATAAAAATCTGATTTGAACATAGTATTGCAACGAAAATTTTTAAAAAAGAAAAACATTGGTCATATAGATTAAAATGTATACACTTCATTGCAAATAATACCAAAGTAGTTTACATATTACATATCTCCCCTTTAAAGCTAAATGAATTTATTAATATTATCACAGTGCTTTGTATAACAAAAGTATAAATTTACATGTATTTCTTATTTCAATTAGATTGAATTTGTTATAATTAGAAATTATAACATACTAAATTATTTCTATGATTTGCAGAGTCATGCAAAGTAGTGAATACTTAAGAAATGATAGCTATTTTAAATATGCTTAGTTATGGATCAAGTTGTCTTATTTTATCATTACGTATATTATCCAAAACATGCAAAAGAAGTTTACTAAGTTAAAGTATTTCCCATAATACTAAATCTAATATGTTCTTTTTAAAATGTAATTAAAAACAAATAATAGCTCAAGATTTTAACCTACTATTTTAAAACACAGCAATGAAAAATCCCTGGAGGAAGTTATAAATGTTTCCAACAAACAAAATGAAGCAAAACATTAGTCAGCTTCAAGCCTCATTTGCTCAATGAACGGTGGTAACAATGTCATAAATCATGGACTACCTTTGGAGTCACATGATCATTTGTGCCATGGGCCCTTTCATAATCCCATTGTTCTTTAACCACAGAAAAATATTTGAAAAATAAGTATTTTGAAGAATCTCCAAATACGAAATATGGACCCTATATTCAAGTTATGAAGATGTCTCACAAACAATCCACAGAGTTAAAGACAGTTTATAAATGTTCTCTACTAACAATATTTGATAAAAGTATCTTCATAAAGAAAAATCTATATGAATCATAAGTGTTTAATAACTACTATAATATGCAAGCTTCATTGTTCTAAAAGATAACTTCTGTGTTTCCAAAATGAAATATACTCTCATTTTGACTAAACAATGTGCCACTATTGCTTAGCTAATTAACTACATATGCTTCACATCATAAAGATTTGTTCTAATATTTAGGATGGAAACAAGACATTTTAATGGAAGTACAAGATTAGGAACAATGGTTTATACTTCAAACTTAAACCGTGTAATGAGAGAATACATTTTGAAATGTATAACCCTATTTAAATGCCAGGCTTAAAATTGTAAATCATACACAATTTATTTAAAGCTTATATTCCTACCTTATTTCCAAATGTCACTTCCTTTTAGTAATGGAAAACAATGTTTAAAAGCCAAAGGCGTTGCTGAAAGAAAATGGTATGTCTGGAAAAATCATAAATAACTGTAAGCACTTTACATGTTAAATCTACTGAAAATGCAAAATAATTATGTACAAGGGCTTCTCAGTGAAAGTTGTAGATTTGAACAGTGCCACTGATACATTTGAAAGTATCAACTTTCAAATCTATTGCTTGCTTGGGTGACGCATACACTGAAACAACCCTGAAAATTCTGTATCATTTTGTTTCTTAATATTTAGTCAAAGTTAAAACAATTCTGTTGCAAGATAGAGGTGTTGAAAATATATAATACAATCAATTATTTTCATATATATATATAATGTAATATATAATATATAAAGTAGTTTATGTATAATGTTAGTCTCTGTATATACTCTATACTTTTTTCCACTTGTAGACAGTCTTTGGTTGCCTTTTTTGCCTGACTTTTAATAGGCAAGTCTAACATTTACTTATTGCTTTTGTTGGCCAGAATAAAACATCTAAGTAAAGAGTCTCCTATTGTAGTATAGGATGAAAATGGGGCTCAGGATTGTAGAGAAAGCATTATACTTCATAGAAAAGGAAGGTTTCAAACTTTCTGAGTGTCTTGGCAAAGGGTACTACAGCGGGGCTCAAACTTTGGCACTGTTGAACATAGAAAAAACAAATGACTGTGATTTTGTAGGAAATGTTCACGTCTCCTATTCTACTGTCTTTTGAGAATGAAGAGGAAAAAAGAAATTTGAAAGGACCTAAACTTTCCTGTTTTTTGTTAAACATGGACAGACTTTTTTCTTTGTATAGCCAGTTTCTTCAGTGTGTGATCTAAAAATACAGGCTATTCAGGATTTATTTCAATGCTTTAAGTTTGAAATAACCCACTGTAAAATATTCTTTGAACAAAATTTGTATTAAATATTCTTTAACATAGCCAACCATTTACAATTTGCTTGGTGAAATAGAAAACATGAATTGGCTGGTAAATAATTACTATTTTATAAAACAGAGTTGTAAAATATAGCAGTGTCAGAATCAGTGTATTACTATAATCATACTCAAGTAATAAACTCAATTAAAGTTTTAATTGACAAAATGAAAAGTAGCTGCTTCATTGTATGTACTGTCTATTCTACTAGTGTAAGTTGATCCAAAAACTGAAAGAGTAAACAATATTCTAATGAAACTTGCTTTTATTACTCATGTATTATATAGTTCTTAGGTTCAAAACTGAAGCGAAAGTATTAGTTTTACCTTTTGTTGTTAATCAGCTACACCCTCATGACAAACATCAACATAGTAACCAGAAGGATCCCTCTTAGAGAATTCATGTGACAAAAGAGAAATGTTAAGAAATGTTAGGACAGCACAGTGTTCAACTTCCTGTTCTGCCTGTTGAGCAGCTTGTCAGTTGGAGAAATGTCCTTAATTTCTGATTACCTTGAGTATGTAGTAGTTAAAATACTGGCTAGTACTTAATAGATGATAAAAGATTTTCAATCATTTTTCTCATGATTAATTGATAGCATTGTGATTTGTTCTCAAATAATGCTATGAGGAACCTCCTACAATTATCTATTTTTATCAATCTAAGGAACTGATAAATTTGTTGTAGGTGATGAATCTAAAAACAAATGAATCTACAAAATAAATGTAGGCTGCTGGAGTCCAGAGCCCATGTTACCTATTGTAGCTATTTTAATGTAAAAATAGGCATACTAATTCATCTCTTTTAAGGAACAATAAGAGAACTCAAGAAAGGATTCCTTTACCAAAAGTGAGCTTGAGTCAATAGATACTGTCACTTACAGGGTCTGAAGAAGCTCCTCAAAATGGAAATGGGGACCTTAGCCCCGCCCAGCCACAGGTAGCTGTGCGTTTTCTTACATCTATCATAGCAAAAGAAACTTCAAGTGATGATCGGGAGAGGCTTGGAGAGGCGCATTAGGTAAAATTTCAGAAGTACTTCCTCAAGGAGAGTAGAGTGGAAGTCCCAAGAGAGTCACAGTGTTTCCTTGCATAGGATATTTATGTGTTCTTCAAGTTATCTTGAACTTGGATGATCTTGACTGCGTGTTCCTGGGTGTTTCTTCTGGTGGCTATGTTAGAATGCAAGCCATCTATTTCCATGGGCAAAATTGAGATGCTGTGTTTGTTGATATCACTGGTTTCTTAAAAATTGGCATCTGTACACTAAGTACAATGTGCAGGTAAAAAGGATGAACCAGACTTATCAGTTCTGAAAACCCATAGGATCTTTTTGTTTTGAGTGAGGTTTTTTTTTTTTTTTTTTTTTTTTTTTTTTTTTTTTTTTTTTTTTTTTTTTTTTTTTTTGTAAGGGAAGAACACTTGATTAAATTTATCCTGGAACTATAGTTTTGGTCAGTTTTTCTTAAAAGCATTATTATTATTATTATTATTATTGTTTGTTTGAGACAGGTTCTCACTATGCAGTTCAAGGTGGCCTGGAGTTAACTTTTGTAGCCCAGGCTGGTCTCGAACTCTCACTGATCCTCCTGCCTCAGCCTCTTAAGTGCTAGGTTTACAGGCATGCACCCCCACGCCCGGCAAAAGTACAACTTTAAAATTACAATTTATTTGCTACCCTACCTCAACTCTCTTGGGTAAATAGTATTATTATGTGAAGTGTGGTGCAACAATATGCACATATGTAATTCAAGTGGAATTGAAAATTTGATTAAAGCAAAACGGAATTAACTAAAATTAATCTAAACTCAAAGAACATATCTTAAATATTTCAAAGTATAAAATATTCAAAAGTACAAAATATTTTTAGATAAATATGGTCACAGTTTGCATATTTTTTTTCCTTAAAGAATTTTTATGCAGACTATGAACAGACTGATGAACACAGGCAGCTGGATCATGATAAACCACCCGTCAGCTTTGGTACATGAAGCGACCAAGACACAAAAAACCCATGATATAATGAAAGATATTTCAGGTAGACTTTTGGTAAAAAAAAAAAAAAAAAGAAGCCAAAAAAGAATGAAAAAATCACTAATATGCATCTTATTAAAGGGTTGAATTCTTCCCCTGTGGAAAGATTAAAGCAAGCAAAACAAAACAACAAATCCAACAGTTAGTATTCTGCAAGTGAAAGAATAGACCCTGAGATTAAGTGCATGATAGACAAGAAATAAAATATTAGATCGCCCATGGCAAATTCTGGAAAGGGACTTGTTCACATGAATTAGGTCTACAGCATTAAGGCACACTGGACTATAATTCACTGGTCAATTAATACGTGCCTAAAGTAAAATCTGCGGCACAAGACATCAGGCTATCAACTAGCATATTTTAAGTAGAATCATTTTACAGGACCAAAGAAGTAGCTTGAATTTCCACATATATTCTGAGCCAACATATACCTTTAAAATCATCGGAAAAACTGAAATTAAATTTATTTTATTGAAAAGTTCTGAGCCGGGCGTGGTGGCTCACCCCTGTAATCCCAGCACTTGGGAGGCTGAGGCAGGAGGATTGGTGCCAGTTCGAGACCAGCCTGGGCTATAAAAGTGAGCTCAAGGCCAGCCTCAACTGCATAGCAAGACCCTGTCTCAAAAAGACAAAAAGAAAAAAGAAAAAAAAGAAAAGTTCCCAAAGCAATTGAAGTAAAATTTCTTTCAGTACTGAAATTAATCCAAGAGATGTAAACCCAGTCTGGTGAACAAAGATAGTGTGCTGAGAATTTAGTAAAGATGCCTTGGTGCTCGGCATTTGCTTCAGTAGGAGTCTTACAGAATATTTCTTAAGGGCCCAATTGCATTCAATTAACAATATGAATTTTAAAGCCACATAGAATGTGTAAGTAAAAATGAACAAAAACAAGCAATGAAGATGATAAACACTGGTTTTTATAAAAGGAGAAAAATGGTCTTTATAAGGCCCAAGTGTCACCATAAAATAAATGGTGAAATAAAACACATCATTCATAAGCATATATAGTTGACGTATATACTCCTGGGACGATCATCCATCTAAATACATTCAGACGTCTTAATGATTATAGAGTAGTCAGTGCATTTGTTGGATTGTCCAGGAAATAAAGTCATGGATAATTTTGAACTCAGTGAATGGTGTTTCACCTCAGGGACTGGTTAAAGTCTGTCTTTCTCTGACAGGCAGTCTGTATGTATTTCTACAGCAGTCCTAGGAACAATCCAAACAGTCCGAAACAACTTTCTTTTCACTAGGTTTTGCTGAATCGTCTTGCCAGGCTCTGAGTCATCAATACACTCACATTGAAGCAAAAGGTAGATATGCGTGGGTAAGTGATCCAAACCTCGATACAACGTGTGTAGAGCAAGGGCAAGGAGAGGGACTAGAGGAGATGCTGGGGGGGTGGGGGGGCTGAGCCAATTGTGGGAACTTGCAGCTAAAAGCAGGCATAACTACCTGCCTGTGTACCAGTCACTTTAACAACACTAGGACACAACACTTAACAGCTCCAAACTTAAAGGAAGAGAGGTGTTTAGACTTTCATTTGAAAGGATTCAGGCCATAATTAGCCTGCAAGGCAGAAGTGTCATGGTAGAGAAGCGTAGAAGAAAGTTGTTCAACTCAAGGCAGCCCAGTGACAGTGTGGAAGATCCACAAAAATATACCTTGTAGGACCAACACCCAACCGGCTAACTGGCCCCATTTCCTACTGATTCATGCAGGTACTGAACTCACCAATGGGTGAGTCCAGAGATGGGCACAGGAGCCTTCAGTCACCTTCCTCATATAAGGGAATTTTGTGGGCACTGCCTATGTAAGCCTTAACAGGATGTATCAATCACCAATTCACCTACCTTCTTTGTGCACTCAGTTTCACTGATGTATACTTCCCAATGTATTGAGTGCTTTTGTTGTCCACGATATTTGTTTTTTTTACAGTCCAATAGACTTTACTCAAGTCAGCTATTATTATGGAACAGCCTCAAATGCGTTAAAATAAGACTTAGATTTTCAAGTGAACTCTAATCTAGCCACACCTTCTCACTATTACTACAGCATACGAAATTTAAAAAAATATTGCTAATAAATTTCAGAGATTAGTAAGGCAGGAGATTAGGAAATAACAGATTGGTTGGGAAAGGTGGACAGGACCTGTTAATTGCAAGCTCCTAGGACTCAGAGGCAGAACAGCTCCACAACACTGCACATGGAAGCAATCCGAGAGTGCTGTCGTTAGATCTGCTGGGGAGAACTCAAGTAGTTTTTCATAGTGTGGCACCACGGGTGAGTGGGACATAGAAGAGACAGCTGCCATGGGGGCTGGAGTTCAGGTTCTTCCTCAGTGATCTCCTCTGGCCCTGGAGAGTGTAGTCATTTTCTTAACTGGCCCAATCGCACTCTGCACAGAATGTTGCTGTTCCTACTTTTAAGAAATGTAAAATTCTACTACTTTGTCCTTATTGTGACCAATTGTGTGTTCAAGAGAGAAATAGGTAGAAAGCACCTGTGGAAGGAGACTCCAGTGCTCCAAACTGTGCTGACATTAGGACATAGATCCTTTGCGAGGATATTATTCTGCCTGTCATAATATTGAACCTATGCTGGGCAATGACATATGCCGGGGACCGTGGTAAGAAGTTTGTTACAGTCTTAAATTTTTTTGCTTCCGTGTAACTAATTCTCTAACACTTTCAAAATGAGTAGTTTTTGCATCCTCAGTTACTTTTCCGCTGTCTTTGATTTTTCTCTAAACTGTTTATGCCTCGCTCTCTGATATATAACATTTGATAGTATTTTCTAATTAGATCATAAGTACTGACCGGAGGATACAACACCAATTAAGTGAACAACAAATACTTTGCAATGTGTAAAAGTAATTACTCAGTAAAAATTCTCTCTAGTATTTGTAGCACTTTACATGAAGTTCTTCGTCTATGCTGCTGCAGAGAGTGAGTATTTTTTTTTTTTTCTTTTTGTCCCTCTATCTCCCAATTCTAATGAGGAAATACTCTCCTAATGTATAACAGCATTAGCAGGTGAAGTCTTTTCAGGTAATTAGATGATGGGAGGGCAGGCGCCACACACAGGATTAGCACTTTTCTATAAAGAGGCTTAAAGGGTTCTCATGCTTTCTGTCCTGTGAATTCTCAACAGAAAATAACTGAATAGGAGCCAGAAAGCAGACCCTCAGTAGCAGCGCATCTGCTAGCTAGCACTTTGCTTAGGCCCACTAGCCTCTGGAAACGAGGCCGTGCGTATGCCACCGATTCTGCAAGCATTTAATAGCAGCAGCCCAAATGAAAGGAAACACTGCCTTATGATTTTACTAGCAAAGTTTATGTTTACAAAAAAATCACAGAAAATCAGTGATGGAACCTCCCCACTCTGAAACATCTAATAAGTATTTAAAAAGTAACATTCAATTTGAGGCAATCTAGCACTACAGGTAATTCTTTTTTATTAAGTGTATTTTTAATGAATACAGGAAAGCACACAAATCAGAGGTAAATGAATAATGTGCTGTTTTGATACACCTATAGACTGTCTAATATTTAAATCAGTTTAAATACTTCTGCCTTTCAAAACACTTGTTATACCTTTGTAGTGAAAATCCTGAGTCCTTTCTTCTAGCTCTTTGAAATGAGTAGTTTACTATTGTTATTTGTTGTCGTCCTGCTGAGTCATTCCACACCGGCTCTTCTTGCTTCTTTACAACTGCAGCAGATTCTGGTCCTTGCCCCCTGGTCGGCTTCCGTGCCCCGCGTCGCGTGCTACTTGTTGTGTTGTTCTGGTGTCGTTGCAGAAAGAAACGACGAGAAGACCTGGTGAAGGTAGCTCAGAGGACTCACCAAGACTTGTCTCTCTCGAAGTGAGCCAGAAGACGACCAGGGGACAAGGACCAGAATCTGACTTCCGATACAACTATATCACTCATGGTGAGACTCCTTTTCCATGCTGCAGATGTTAAAGAACAAAAGAAAAGCTTAAATTCATGATAGCCTTCACATCCAGAACTGCTACCGCCAGAGTCGTATTGAGTCAAGGAATACAAACTGTTCATTTTGTACAGCAATGGCACAAGGACTTAAAACAATTATAGACTTCTCAAAAACAGGTAGATTCAGAGTTGAATATAAGTGACTTAAAACAAGCTGCTGTTAAATTGAAGACTCAAAATTGTTATACTACAATGTCAACCTTGTTTAAAATGTGATTGGAGTATTTCTTCATTTTGTATAATTCATTCCATGGAACCAAACTTGATTTGTTACAAAACATCTCTAATGGCATTGAAAACCTTAATCCTTTTCATGTTATCTCATGGTTTGGTAGAAATGTAGAGATTTGTGTATGTTATTCTTATATTATTTGTATGTCCTGTTTAGTTTGCCAATGAGGACAGATTTAGCAAAAAGCTAAGGATCAAAGTCTACAGGCCTCACTGTAAAGCTTGAAAATTTTTATTTTTAACATTAAAAAAATAAAAATAAAAAGGGGGATATGTTGTATGTTGGGAGCTAGCAGGAAGCCAGGAAATTGATCAAGTGTGTGCAGCTGGGACTGGGCTTCCCTTCCTGGGGCAAAAAGCTACCCCAGTGCTGAGAAAAAAATCCTGTCTGGTTCAATACAGAGATAAGGACAAAGCATCTTTCGTAGAGAACAATAAAGCCCAAGGACCCCTGCAGGGAGTTCTGGTTGTCTCCTCCCCTGCTTGGAATGTTTTCAATTTCCCCAAAGCAGTTATGCAATTTCCTTATCCTGTCCTTGAATACTGAATAAAAGGAATATCCTTCTGAGGATCTAGGCTCACTTCGAAAAGGAATATCCTTCTGAGGATCTAGGCTCACTTCAAGAGAGACAAGTCTCGGTGAGTCCTCTGAGCTACCTTCAAAATAAATAAATAAATAAATAAATAAATAAATAAATAAATAAATAACTGCAGCAGCCGGCTTTCCTTTTCCTTCCTTTCCCTCCCCTCTCCTGGCCTCTGGCAACCAAGATTTTCTTCTCAACTTCAGCAGGACTATTTTTGTATTTTTTGATTTCACATGTGAGTGAGATCATGTGACACGTGGCTTTGTTCACCTGTCTTATTTCCCTGAACACCATGATCTCCAGTCCCATCCATGTTCCCATGCATTATAGGATTTTTTTTTTTCATTATTTCTTAAGGCTAAAAAAGTATCCCACAAGATATGTGCCACTTTTCTTCATCCATAGATACTACACTTAGGATTAGAAGCTTAAATAATTTCATTGATCCTCTGTTTAGGATCTTACGCAGCCCTTGAATCATAATTATGAGATTGTATAAATCTATGTCTCTTGTCATGGTATCAGAGGAGGACTCATCTTCCTGCAGGTCATAACTCTGTCCTGGACCAGTGAGGATCAATCATATCACAGATGCAGTGACTCGGAGAAAGACCAACACGATCAGTCAGCTCCTCAGCTAGGGGAGCAAAAACCCCTGAGGTAAAGCAGGGAAGGTCTGATTTGGCTGTGGTTTCAGAGTTTTAGTTTAGAGCTGACAGCTCCAAGGTAGGAATGACATGGTGGCAGGTTGAGCTGGAGCAATACTTCTCATTTCACTGTGGTTGGAAAGTGGAAAGCCTAGCAGCACTGGAGAAAACGTGATCTTTGAAGAACACAGGCCCGGTGAATCAGCTCTTGCAGGTAGGTTCCATGTATTAATTGCGTGGTTAGCTGTGAACTTCAGAAGTTTAGTTAACCTCTCTAGTTCATTTGACTGGTACAGTGAGTAACTTACTGTTTGCCCACAGGTGCATATACACACTTAGTATGTGTTACATGTAGGAGGGTAAGTCAGAATTTCTTTAATTGTAACAAGACCCAGTTGTGCCTGTCGCTTTTTCCATCAGTCACTGGATGCCCAGGGCTCACTGGATGCTCACTTCCACTCAATCTCGGGTGAGGAGGAAGACAAATCCGTAAGGAAGGTCAAGGACGCCATTAAGTGAGACTAACTTGACAGCTCTCACCCTGCCTTTCTAGAATGAATGCTGTACTACTTTCACTTCTTCTTTTATAAGGTACAAGCAGATAGGCAGATGTGAAATGCTGGGCTTAGGGGGCGTAGATCATTCACTTCTTTGAGTCTCTGGCAGTTTTATAGAAAGTGTGGCATTTCAATTCAACTTTAGGTGACTTCTGTGATTTTATTTTGCCTAGAGAAAGCATGGAAATTCTACAAAATCAAGAAAAAGGGTCTTGTTTACATTTGGGAAATGGACAATAGTCCTCTGCAGATGTACCATGCATAAAATGAAGGGTAAGTACTGGGACTAAGCACAGCATCAGTACTGATAATGCATCGCAGAAGAAAACTTGAAAGGTGACCTTAGCTTTCGTTCCTAGGTGACGGGGAGTGACTGAGAGCTTTTGAGTATGTGACAAATTAAGAAAGGTGTTTGATCCATGTTAGTGGGCAGATATACATAGAGTGGAATGAGTTACAGGTGCTTCAAAAACTTCAGACATGTGAAAGACTAGTAAGACAGATAGACACACAGTGCATACATTGGTCATTATTCTTTTTACCTAGAAATCTCCATTTCCAGTAGTTATTTTCACAAGTTTGACTTTCCAACTGGATTCCAATATTTTTCCCCATTTGTCACTTGTGCAGAGAGGCTTTTCAAAAGTATTGCTTAGTTTACACTTGCCTTCAATAGGTCCAATAAATTTTAGGAGAGTGACACAAACATACTCAATTATATTTGAATATTATCTCAAAATTTAGCTACAATAGGCTCCTATTTGATCTTAAGATCTCTTCTTCTTAATTTGGCCACCTCAGACTTTTATCTTTATTTATTTATTTATTTATTTATTTATTTATTTATTTATTTATTTATATTATTTTTATTTATTTTTATTTTATTTTTTGTCTTTTTGAGCCAGGGTCTCGCTGTACAGTTCAGGCTGGCTTTGAGCTCAGTTTTGTAGCCGAGGCTGGTCTTGTACTCTCACTGATCCTCCAACCTCAGCCTCCGGAGTACTGGGATTACAGGCGTGCGCCACCACGCCCAGCTGCACATCAGAGTTTTAAACCCCTTCTTCACAAATTTAGATAGCTCCACTCATTCTGATTTGACATTCAGCCCCACTGCCATGTATCATGCAGATGAAAGAGAGCATGCGGTGAGAATTTCTTGCTCCAAATTTTGTTCCTTATAAATATGAACATGTAGCTGGGCGTGGTGGCTCACGCCTGTAATCCCAGCACTTGGGAGGCTGAGGCAGGAGGATTGGCGCGAGTTCGAGACCAGCCTGGGCTACAAAAGTGAGCACAGGACCAGCCTCAAGTGCATAGCGAGACCCTGTCTCAAAAAGACAAAAAAAAAAAAAAAAAGAACATGTTTGTAGTTTCTCAGTAATCTTCTTAAGAATACATTCATTTAGAATAAAATGAAATAGATTATCACATTTCAGATACAAGGAAATTGGAGTTTTTCTCATGTTAAAGTTTTTCTCTGTATTTTTTATTTATTTTTTTTCTTGTTTCAGAACCTTTATTTGTTTATTCACTCATTTTTATGGCCAGCTCAGCCCGCCCCGAGGGCAGGGCTGGCACAGCATGTGGTGCCAGGGATTGAGCTGAGGTTCCTGAAGCTGCCCAAGCTTTCCCAACTAGGCGCTTTAGACCACTGAGCCATCCTGCCGGGCCCCTCTGCATTTTTTAAAGAATGTTTCCTTCTATTAAAACTTTCAAAGTTGGCTGCGTGAGGCACATGTTATTGTAGCTGGTATCTAGACATTCTACAGAGCCTCATGGTCTCCTAGGTGGGATTGTGGAATTGGCTAGGTTTAAGATGAGTGAATGTGAATTAGGGTAGTATAAATGTGGATTAAGTGTGTGTTAACGAAATCAGCCCATTGATGGATGCAGCATTGCTCTGGGTGCGGTTGATGGGAAGCTGCTAGCCTGGGTGACATAAAGGGGAAAATGAGGCTTGCTGCTGCTGCTGCCACTGCTTCTGCTGCTGCTGCTTGCTGCCCATGGCTTCCTCCCTGCTATTGCATGAATGATTTCTCTGCTACCATTTCACTTTTCATGGACTGAAAACTTTACAAACTATGAGCTAAAACCTACCTTCCATTCTCTAATTTGTTTACCTTGAGTACTCTGTGTCAGCAATTAGGAAAATAGACCAATCCAAAACATGCATTTTGGATATATATTGAGATCATAGAACTCTGTCCCTTTTGGTCAAAATTATGCATGTATTTTTTATATGATAAAAGACCATCATGTCCTCCCACTAGCATCAAATGTACAGATAATTTCAATACCAACTCAAAAATCTGCAATGCATAATCCCTCTTCATTTGAATCAGATATAAATGGAACTCAAGGTGTAATTCTTCCTGATGCAATTTCTAATTCATCTGTGAGCCTGTGAAACTAAAGAAGTCATGTGTCTCCAGAACACAACAGTGAGGCAAGCATAGGATAAATAGTCTCATTCCAAGTAAGAGTAAAAGACAAGACAAGGACACAGAAAGAGGGGAGTGGAGAATGAGGAGGAAAGGAGAAAGGAGGAATAAGAAGTGGTAGGCCTCAAGTAGGTGTAAAATCTAATACTGGAAACAGCAGGTCAGTCTTAAAGCAGGAGAGTAATGCCTTTAACCCCATGTTGCACATCCTGGACGACTGGAGTGAGAGCTGAGTCTCCCAGAGCCTCAGGCATTCCCGTTTGGCTTTGGTGCACCAGTCTCTTGCCTGGAGTCTCTAGGCTGGAGTTGTACCCCAGGGGCTTCCTATTGCCATGAATTAACTAGACCTTGCTTCTGTGCGGTTCTGTATTATCTGGGCTTTTGTGTCAAGTCCTCTTAGTGATCTCTGACATCTTTTGAATCCAGGTGGAGGTAACTGTTACACGCCGCACCCTTACAGAGTGAGCACCGTGTTTAGGGCTGCACTTTGTGCTTCAGTAAGTCAAATCATGCTTGAGTCTATCTGAGCTTTAAAATGGGGTAGCAAAGGTGTGCTATACTACAATTTAGGGAACAGAGTCCCAGAGTAGTGTTGAATTATGAAAGCAAAGATCCTTAGGGGTGCAATCTGAAAGCCATGCCTTAAAGGCTTCTTTAGGATCACTGGAAAGGTTTCTGAGGTTGTTCTTTGGTGTTTTTCATTAATTATTAATCAATAATCAAACCTAATTCCTATTCATGCTACTGCTTTTATAAGTGATGGATTGGTCGTACCCTTAATATTCTCCCCTGAACATGCGTCTCGTGCTTTGTTTTGTTTTACTTTAGTTGTCACCAAATAACTAAATAAAACAGTTTTAGTCAGTTTGGTAATTCTCTCAATCTTTCTACTCTGTCTTCTTTTCAGTTATATATTCTACCTGTAAATCGTTCATCTCTTCTCTCATTTCATAGTATGCAAGTGAGTCCAGAGATTAAGAACCGTGAACCCTTCTGTTGCTTTGTTTTTTCTTCTTCCAGATATCTCATCTTAATTCCCTTAAGTTCTACCCTCTACAGTGTCCTCAGGCATGTACATGATTCCAGTTTATGAACCCCAATGATGTCTTTTAATTCAGTTTTATATTACTGTGTTCCACATTTCCATCTGAGACTTCAGATGTGCATCAGATGAAGAACCTTGCTCTTGGTACTGCTTTCCCTCTTGTCACATTTTATGCTCCTATAACTTATAGAAATTTTTTTGACCAACCATATTGGGGCGGTGGAAATACAAAACAGTGGAGTTGCTTAGGACCTTCCTGTCTTCTTATAGAAGATAGTAAAAGGGCAAGAAATCACACATGTGAGAGGGGAAGGTGGCGTAACTCACCCTTTTATCAGAAATCCACTTCCATGATATGACATGAGCCCATTCCTGAAGCCGGAGTCTTAAGCTCCCAAATATTAGCATTGTTGCATTGGGAATTAACTTTTTATCACATTAACTTTGTGTGGTCCATTCCAGCAATGGCACTCACTATGAATTATATCCAGCCAACTGAGATTCTAGATGAAGATATGCCTTCCATATGTAAGTCAAACATAAATTAATGCCACCCATTTAAATTTGAGAGCCTCAGTCAGTTTAAAGTTAATGAATAAAAGTTTCTCTCAAGAACCACAAAGTTAAACTATATTGTAGGGAGCCCCATGTATTAGAGTGCTTATGTTTATACAGAAATTAAACATAATCAATACACAAATAATATATAATCTATATTGCTTTTTTAGATTTTTAGTGTTTTAGCACAAACATGGAGCAGTTTAGCATGTAATGTAAACTTGAAACAAGGTCCTAGCTACATACAGTGATCTAAATTGCACTAATAGTTTTGTCTCATCCATGACCTTAAACATATGGTTCTTTTGCTTATTAAAAAAAATACAGGCTTTTCATTTCGTCAAATGCATTTATTCTATTTTTCATATTAATCGTTTTCACTCATTTTAATGAAAAAATAATAGAGTAGGAATAAAACAGTTTTAAAGCAAGTTAATAGGATGGCTACAATATTTAATACCATGCATAATGTTGTCTTCTTAGTAGTTATTCAGAAGATGAGATACAGGCCTGATACATTGTCTAAACAATATTAGTACAACTTATTTTTTGCTATTATGGCCAGCTCAGCCTTCCCTATTATGGTCAGCTCAGTTTTCCCTGCTCAGAGGATAGGGCTGGCACAGCATAAGGTGCCAAGGATTGAACTGCCATCCCTGTGGGTGCCTCAGCTTTCCTAAGGATGTGCTTTAGACTGCTGAACCATCTTGCCAATACTCTTTTTACTTTTTCTTTTTTTTTTTTTTTTTTTTTTCAGTACTGGGGATTGAACTCAGGACCCTGAACTTGCCAGACAAGTGATTATTCTACTCAGCTATCTCCCTGGCCCAATATTAGTACAAGTTTTATTCTTAATGAACTAAGACAAAGTAGGTGTATATCTATCCTAACTCTCTTGTGTATATATATATATATTTTTTTTTTCTTCTTTTTAAAGTTTCTAGTACTGGGAGAAAATATCATATCATGTGTTATCAAGAGATTGTAAGTCAGAGATAAAGTATGAATCATAAATCTGAGTATGAAGAATATGAAGAAAATTAATTAAACATTAATTAATTAAAGTAAATTAAATATTCTAAAACAATGTTTCAAAGTTCAAATCAAATCATGAGTCCAACCTTAGAGGCCAGAAAGTTGTGTATTGTGATGGAGGTTTTACATTTCTGTATAGCACTTTGAATCTGCTTCATACATTTTATTACCTACTTACATTTCTCATTCAAGGATTCCATCATTTTTCTGTCCCCCCCACCTTTATTTTTATCAATGTCTTCTTTAAAAGCACTTAGTAGTTCTTTTGTTAAAGGTAGTATTTCTTTCTTTTACTTCAGAAATTATTTCTGATCTGATTTCCTCTATACCTTTCTGCAGTTGTTTCTTTACTTCAGATGCTATTATTTCACAGAGTTTGGGTGTGTGATTTCCAGTTTCTTCTGTGCTATTGTCTCCTGTATTTGTTCTGCTTGGGCTTGGGGTCCGAGAGCACATTTTGCTCCTTCTCTTTGTCATTTTGTATAGTCTGCCTTCTGACTTTCAGTGTTGAGTTCTAATAGAGTTCTTACCTGAGCACCAGATCTGGATCTACCAAGTTCCAACTCATTCATGAGGATTCAGCTAAGGTCTGGCTGCTGAGCCCCATTTCGTCCTACTGCAGCTCTTGGAAGCAAACCTGCTGTGCCACTCTGCAAGATGTTCTGCTCCTGGATCAGCTTGATGGGCCTTGTCTCCAGTCTCTCTGAAGAGAGTTCTGCAGTAGTTTTCCACACTGGACCTGTCTGATGAATGAAGTTCACTCACACACCAGACCTGGTTGCTGGGTTGAATGAGTTTCTGGTAGGTCCCAGGTAGTCTTACTCACTTGCTGATCCTGGTTGATAGCTTGCATGAGTTTCTGACAAGACCATGGTGGTCTAACTCACACACTGGACCTGGATGCTGGGTAATGAATTTCTCACGGGTCCGGGGTGGTCTACCTCATATGCCAGGCCTGGTTGCTGGATCAAATGAGTTTCTAGAGGCCCAGTGTGATCTTTCAGATGCATTTATTCTGAAATAAGAATAAAATAAAATAATTGTTAGTTTATAAATCAATTGGTTTCCATGGTAAATGTTAGGATTAGGAATAAGAGACTCAAAAATTAAGTAGACCAAAAATTAACATATAGTAACACAAGGTTTTTTTTTTTTTTTTTGTCTTTTTGAGACAGGGTCTCGCTATGCAGTTGAGGCTGGTCCTGAGCTCACTTTTGTAGCCCAGGCTGGTCTCGAACTCGCACCAATCCTCCTGCCTTAGCCTCCCGAGTGCTGGGATTACAGGCGTGAGCCACCACGCCCGGCTTACACAAGGTTTTTTCTATTGCTCCAAATTATATTTACTGTTGTTTTGAGGTTTGTGAGTTATGAGCTAATTGTGATACATGAAGAAAGTTTAAAAAAAATAAAAAATTGATTTATAAATATCATTATTTTGTATTTTCTGAAATGCAATAACTAAACAAATGATGAAACATAAGCATTACATACAAATATTGAAGTATTCATTTATTTTTCTGCTTTTTCAGAATATCTATTCATAAGAAAAGGCAGGAAAGTTCAGCCATATTAATATTTCTCAAAAACACTAAACTGAAAGGAATCATTCAGCTACAGGGTATTTTCCTTTTTGAGATTTTCCAAACACTTTGACTGTTGAAATATTGATACATACTTGATTTAAAGACTTTGACCAAATATGAACTTTACAATTGATCTATATAGTTCAAGATTATTTTTTGAATGAAAAAAATTTTAAGTGGATCAGGATACAATGCGATTCTCTCTCAAAAATGATGGATTTGTTTTTATATTAAGGACAGAGTTTAATGCAGGCCAGTTCATAGTTACACAGCTACCAATTCTCTCATAAATATCTGGCTTAGTACAGGAATCAACTAGATTTTGACACTATATGATCACTATTATACATTGAGGACTAGAACAGGATGACAGAGAAAGTATTTATTTTATTTGTGAAAAATTAAAACCAACTATAACACTGTATGAAGTTACTGGCTTCATGTCTTTTTCTTCTCTGGACCAAAATGACTCTTAGTAAAATATTCTTCTTCTGATTTTGTCTCTAAGACATTACACAAATCATAGCATGAAAAGATACTAAATGCTATACATATGGCCCTAATCACAGACTGTAGAAAAATTATTTGAAATTAGGGAAAATTTAATATTAACAAGAAAAGCCAAGATGTTTTGTGATTTTTAAATAATGATGTATACAGTTAGTTATTAAAATATTAATATTGTCATCATAATCAACACTATGGAATTGATACTGTTACATTTGTTTTACCGATAAGGAAACTGGTTTAAAGAAGCTGTATGAATTTGCCATTGTATAAAGGTAGTAAGTATGTAATCAATTTAGTTATCACAGGGCAGGATATGAGTTTCTGTGCATCACAGGCTAAGAAACAGCTTCCCAACAATTATGCAAAGCTCCAATCCAGCCTAGGGATTTGCCACTGTCACTCCCACAAAATAACAACAGTCCACAAAGTAGCCTAGCAGTAAAAATTAGTTTTCACAGGGACCTCCAACACAGAATCATGTACAAAAATACCTGAACAAGTCCACAAGGAGTCTTTGCACATAAACACACATTATTTGCTCATCCATGTGGGTCTCATATAAACTATAAGTGTGATTTATGGGAAAGGTCACACACAGTTAACAAAGAGACAATGACTCCATGTGAGCTGTCAAGCTCTCCCAGGACTGCCCTGTTGGAGGAAGTTGGACTCTTGATCAGAATTAAATATACTGCCACCACACTCCTAGGCCTTCTGCCAAGTTCCTTTTGTGGCAAGTTGTGCGGCGCTGTAGAGTTTTCTTGCTTGTTCCGTGGTGTGTCTGTGTGTCTTCTCCAGTTCTTCATGAAACACAAGCACCTGGATCTTGGGATCCACCAGTCCCCTGGTGGATGGCGGTAGGGTAACCAGTAGACACAAGGATCCACATTGAGGACTCCCTCTAAAGTGCAACGTCTTCCCTACTCCATACTACTTGCTCTACAAGGAAATCTGAAACCAAAGACACAGTGCACTAAAGAGCAACAACAGCAACAGTCAGTGGTCTCTAGAATCATGAAATCAATTGTTTTCTAGAAGATGTCTAAGAAATTTTATTTATTGAGGTGTTTTTAGTCTAGTTTCCTCCAATCTAGAGTGTAAATTTGTCGAGAATAGGATACCTGTCTTTGTTGCTCACTGCTATATGCTGTAACTAGTGCTGGACATAATTTTGGTATTATATTAAAATTGTAATTAATAAGAGCTAAAAAAATCTTTACTAAATAAATGAATGTGTGATGATAAAAAAATATAGCACTGTTTCAAACAGTGATTAAACTTATTCCCACACTGAAATAGAAATACTGTTACAGTATGACTTCTTGGTGATCAAATGTAACAGTGCAATACAGTTGGAAAAGTGGAATGTGAAAACATTTCTCATACCCGTAACATATTTAATACTTAGAAGACTTAGGGTGATACCTCCTTGGGTGTGATGAAGTCAAGGAGTCAAATCAAGGAACTGAAGTCCAAAATAGAGATCAAAGTGTATTGACTGTGCTATGTTTGACAAGTCATTTAATCCCATTGTTAAGAGGCAAAAGTAATAGTATCTGACTCTTAGAGTTGGTGTGAGACTCATCCATTATTAGAAAATAAAGCCTGAGCTCAGTTCCTAGCATATAATGACTACTTTAAAAATGTCTTATTTGAAAGTAAACTCTTCAAATTATATTTAATTAGTTTGTAAATCCTTGTAAGAAAACCAAAATATAATTTACATATTCAGTGATATAATGTTAGCCTCCTTGACAGCTTCAAAATTTTATTTCATTGTATTTCTGAAAGAGTTGCTTGCAAGTTCTCAATTCATTCTTGTTGGATAATGCTTCATTTATAGCTTCTGATTTTATTAATAGTAATATGTATAAGTAATACCATCCCACTACTAACTGAGGCAATAGAAAGCATCATCACTATAGTTAGATTTTAAGCACATTTGCTTCTATTAGTTCTTATTTTGCTAAGACTTCCTTTTGAAATTTGGGCTAGTTGGGCAGAATATAGCTTTTTAAATATATACTGTATACCACAATCATTTTAAAAGAGGGAAAGCTAACAAAATTTCATCTCTTTAACTCATTTAATATATGTGTTACTTTATGCTATTTAAAATTGGAAGGAGGAATCTATCAAAGTTATCTAAGATTTATTATCACTCAAGTATAACTGAAGTAAGATTTATTATCACTAAGCATTAACATACAGAATTTACTCCAACTCTTTTGGGATAATAACTTGTGGTTTGAACACATTTAAATGCTAGGGCTGGTGAAATAGCTCAGCACAATAAAGTGTCTGCTTAGGCAAGCTTGGAAAGAGAAGGGACCCTTGGTTAATCCCCAGCACCATGTGCTGCACCAGCCTCATCCCCAGGGTAGGTTAAGCCGGCCACAAAGTCTGGAAGTAGTGGTGCACACCTATAACTGAAGCACTGGGGAGGATGAATGCAGGAGGATAACTACGAGTTCAAGCTTTGTAGGGAGACCCTGTAAAAACCAAATACATTAAAGTAAATACATAAACAAATAAGTATATTTAAACTCTGAATATTTTCATTGCTTAATGAAGAAGGAATTAGTTAACTTAAATATCTGTCAAAATTGATTTCCTCATTATTTCTTTAAAACAGTTCAAATTATATAATAGTTTCTCTTAATTTTTACACAGTGTAACTTCTAATAAGACAGATTTCAAAAGATTCAAATATAGTAATTAGTAATGCAACCTGGATGGCATTATGCAATGTCTCTCACTAGTGGTAAATAACTGATGTTTTTGTAGAATATGTGGTGGTTCAGTGAACGCTTTAAATAATAGTATGCCTTTTGAAGTTTTGCTAGATATCATTAGAAACACTTGTCCTGTCATATTGTTTTAGTAACAGTTTTTCCATGGTTGTGTTCACTTGTGGTATAGAGGTCTTAATCTTCCTTAATGCCCTTGTGTCCATCAGGGGGAAAAAAATAGAAGCTTCAGAAACTTCTACTCCTATATATTTCTGCCAATCAGGATAATCCCAGAGACAAATGCAGCAATAAGGTCATACTTTTTACTCTTTGTTCAACGCTAATTCATCATACTTTAACAGCGGGATCTCAGCCGAAGTGTCACAGATGTGACCTTTCAGCGCTCGCGAGCCTGCATTAGGTCCCGTCTCCCATAGGTCTAACTTCCAACCTCCACTGACCTTTTTCCATAATTTGACTTTGATTTATGTGTTACCCACCAACAATCAACATTAACACTCTCAGCTGTAGGTGTGAACACCACGTGGTGAGAATCATCAGGCTTGCCATCACACACATCTATTCAATACTCTTAACTGAGAGGAAAAATACAATTTGATCTTATTGATTTAACAGCAGAATAAATTTGCACAATTAGTTATTTCTTCTAACCACTTTATCTGTGCTGAGATCTTGAGACTGGGAGACATTTATAGCCAGAAAATATAAAGCAATTAACGAGGCCACACTGTGCTATATTTTGTCTAATATTTGGTTTTTCTATGATTTTCACATAAAACATCTTTACTGCTCCATTTCTTGATTTTTTCACTAAAAGAGACTTAGTGTATTCTAAAACTATATTAAAAGTTAACTTGATGAGGTTTGCTGAACAATAAACTCTTAAAACCTTAAGGACCATTTTTTTTTTCAAATAATTATTTCTTTTAAAGTGGTATAAACCTACCTGACCTTCCAGTAATTTTTTACTTCTAACCAACTGAAAGTTAATGAACCACAAATTACACTGGGGAAGAGATTTGGCTTTTTACAAGGAGCTGGAATGTGTCGAATCTTGTGAGAGAACATTAACAAATCTGTCAATTAGCTTGGAACGTATTTTGACTTTTATGTGTTCTGTGTTCATGTTCAGTACATCAAAAGAATTCCTGTGTTTTGTTTAGCATTATTTCCAAACAACTTTTTTTTTTTTTGAGCTGCAATTTTTGCCTTCCATGGGAGTCTTCATGTTTTTAAAAGATTTATTTATTTACTTACTTACTTACTTACTTATTTACTTACTTATTTGTTTATTTGGTACAGGGTCTCATTAGGCAGCTGGGACTCATAGTGATCCTTCTGTCTCAGCCTTCCCAGGGCTGACCCAGGGTTCTGAAGCCCTCGTGGCATGTGGTCCTAGGGTTTTCCAGGAAGACACTGAGGCCACCGGGTTATCTTCCTGGTCCTGTCATGAGAGTCTTTGTAGAAGCTTCAGAGACCTAACCGCAAACTTTCATGATCTACAATATTCTTTTAAAATTCTTATTAGTACACATTTGTAGTGCACAACAATTGTACTCCTTGTGGGGTGTTGTTGAATGGACATAACCCATCTCTACTGCTTCTTCACTCCGTTCTTCCCACCTTCCCCTCTCCCTCCATCTCTGATCTTCTTTGCACTTGCAAATGGTCTTCCTATTTCCTATTATCTATATTTTATTTTTCACAATACATGTTATATTTGTGATCAAGATTTTTTCACTTCCAGTTCAATAATCTTAGGTGAAGAGATAAAATTACTGTTTCACAAATACCTTCTAAGTAGTTTTTTTTGTAACTGATCTTAACACGAATCAAGATAATAACCTGATTTGTATTTGTATTTTTTAAAAGTCTCAAATGGATTGTTAGATTTTGGCATTTTCTGACACTTTCAATAACATTTTCATGATCATTCTACTGTAGATATGAGAAAAGCTATCTACTAATGGATAACATGATATGTTATTGAGCTATATTTTTGTACTTTAAATAAAATTTCCCTGAATGCAAAGGGAAGAAAGCTTATCAACACTAGATACTATTTTCGTAAGCCAACGATTTTCAAACCTTATTAAATCTCAGAGTCTAAATTCAAAACAAATATAAACTAGTTCTTGAAAAACTATGACCCTTCTAGTAAAAGAGGACTTCATTTTTGTTTGTCAAATTTCTAGGCTCAAAAAGTAAAAACTAAATAAAGGATAGTCACTATTCTAGGATATCATGAACTAGCATGTAAAATTTATGGATTCATCTTTAAAAATAGAATAAAATTGGGGCTGGGGAGATAGCTCCGAGGCACAAGTGCCTGCTGGGCAAGTGCAAGGTCGTGAGTTCGAACCCCGGTCCCAAAAAAAATAAATAAATAAAAAATAAAAATAAAAATAGAATAAAATTTTGAGCGGTCATGATTCTGTAAATCCAGTTTCAAAAGTAATTACGATTGTTGATTTTTATTTCACTCTTTGAACCAGATTTGAGTTCTTGGTGTAATCTGACCTTATAGCAAGAGGTAATATCTGTTTCAGGGCATAGAATATACATAGCTCCATAATTTCCAATAACAGTTCTCTGTTGAGCAGTGGAGTTTTTTTGCTTAATTTCACCAAATAGGCTTATATAACATGTTAGCATGTCATTTTTTCTGTTGCAATGGTGATTTAGAAACTGAGTGATCACAGTATTGAGAAATCCCAACTCTACTGTCATAGGTTGGTTCAATAGTGGAAATGTCATTAATCTCACATCCTAAACATTATCTTGCTACAAAAATGGGTAAGTAAAACAGAAAAATGAAACAAAATACAGCTTGTGAATGCTTCTATGCTATAATCATTTCAATATCCTGTATTTTAAGTATTACATTTGTTTAAAATGTAGTAATTAAAACATACTCCATTAAAAGTCTTTGTCTTCATTGATAACTTCAAAAGTAATTGCTCTGGAGAGCAATGCTCGGACAAGTTACCAGGAATTAAATATGTTGAATTGGACTGAGGACATTCCTTGGGTTAGCTGGGTACTGTTGACTTCTGAATTTAACAGGTGCTCTTAATCTTTCCTTCTTGCTGTGTTTCTAATATGTACTATTCTATATAAAACTACAAACTAAACTGAACTATGATATTTGTTTTATAGTTACATTTCATATCATGTATGTATTTTTGCTCCTTAAAACTTCTTAAGTAGTTTCAGGGTTTTCCCCCTACCTCTTGTATCATGTTTAATGACAGTAATATGAGTATAGTTGTACTCTTCTGATCTTCCTGTGTTTTCAAATATTGAACACAAAATAAACTTATTCATTGGAAGTTAGTGACATAGATTAATGAATAAAAAACTCATTACTAAATTAACAAACTTAACAACTCAACCTTAAGGATACTCAGATAATTATTTCCTGAGGATCCTTATGAATTCAGGTCACTTTTCCAAAACCCTTAGAAGTATAACTGCTTTAATCAAATCTTAATTAAATGCCTCATTGACTGTTAGATATGAGATGCCAAATTTATGGTATTCTAAAACTTTCTAAATATAGTTATTCTCACTTCTTTATTATTGTCTCTTGCATCTAGGAATGCAACGGGTTATTAAAATGAGAGGCTGTAGTGCGTTTCATTTACATTCAAGTTTGTAAAATGCACTATCTGGAGAGAATTCTAAATTTAAGAAAATAGTAACATTAGGGCAAGTGCCTGATTCCCTCTTTGACTGTTATCGTAATTATCAATACAGATCCTCTCAGTATATTCAACATGTATGAGACGCAAATTAGTCCTTTGGGAAGTTTTCTAAACTTCTTAAGGTATACATTTCATGTAATTATTGTTTTAAGGAACTGGTTGATAACAGTGTGGCTTAGCAATTTTCATGATATTCCCCAAAGGGTTAAGTATACAATTAATCATAAATTCACTATATTTTATGATTCACTGCAAATTCTAAATGTACAGTGTGCATTAGAGAACCCAATGAAATTGATAATTCCCTCCATTTTCCTACAGTATCATAGATTATACATCATTTGAGCATTCATGTCTTTATTTAAATCAAGAAGCTGCAAAAAATGAAAGGAATCCAACTAACATATATAATAAATGTCAGATTCTTCCAGATAAAATAGTGTGGCTATCACATATATCAGCAACTTTTCTAATCTAGATTAAATGGAACCATGTGAATACTTTTATGTATCAATGCTAATATTTGGAAAGATATACTATCATCTTGTGGACAGAGTATTCTATGTGAATTTTATTGCCAGAATTTAAAGATATACATATGAGTGACATTTTCATAGCACAAGTGTCTACCTGGCGCTTGGCTAAAGCAGCCTCTCAGTATTTTTCATTTTGGTCATACTTCTAAATTTATTTCTTATGAGGGCTAACTTAATGATTTTAAAACAAATATCACATTAGCCCCTGATTTAATGAAATTCACATGTTTGTGTGTGGGGCCAAATGTTTAATGAAAATTATGCAATTGAATTTTACTTATCTAAAAATTAATTTTGTAGAGAACTACACTATGACGATCATTCTGAGAGGAATCTGACCTTTGGACTTCATTGAGTCCAATCAGGAAACTAGGATCTAATGTAGTGAATGTTCCACTGAGTCCTATTAGATAAGTTGAATCAAATACTCAAAAGGAGAAGAAAATGTCCTTCAACTGAAAGACCCAAATAATACAACTGAAGTGAAACTGAAATCGCACTAAGCAATACCAGTGAAACCAAGACTGTGCCCACAGTGGCTCATCATACCAGTCACAAAGCTATTGAGACGAAGGAAGGACTCTGTTCACAAAGTGCAAGTCAAGACATTTTAAGAAATTTATCTGGATACAAAGATCATGGTAAGTAAAAGTAACTAAGATAAGATAAATCTCAACATTTCAGTGGCATACATGGTTAAATTACTTTTGGTATGAGAGTACTATATATGGTTGGCAGGTATGGGGTGTTGTGTAGGGATCAAGGTCAGAGCTCTACTCCATGTGGAAGATTTTAAAACCCCAGGCTCCTTCCATTCCAGGTGTACTGGTTAGTACATTACGTCTACTTGAGAAGTTTAGAAATTTAACTAAATGATTCATCAGAGAGTCAGGATTCTTAGTTTATGAAGATCCTCATCCTTTGCAAGAGGAGAACATGGATATTGTGTGAATTTTACATGCCCAGACCCCAGGGTAGCTTGTTTATACTAAAAGAGGTGAGAGCCTTGCAAAGAACCGCAGCTGGTGCCCTGCTATTAGCTCTTCGCTGTGTTCGGAGACCATGAACTGCTGCTCTCTGCCATTTGCCACTCTAGCTGGGAGCCAGCCCAATACAGACTGAAATCTTCACAAACTTTGAGCTAAGTCAACTTTTCCTTCTTTAATTTTGGGCTTTAGGTATTTTGTCACAGTAATGAATAAAAAGTAACTGAGACACTAGGTTTCTGTGACGTTTTCTTTGTATCTCAAATGCTACAGTATTCATCAATATCTAGACACTAAGCAATGGAGAAGAGATTGCTCAAAGATTTTATAAGATATTTTATAGGAGGAGGCAGCTGTATATTTGACCTTCCCACTTTCATTACAGCAACTGTCTGAAAGACACATCTTAAGTGAAAACCACTAAGAGAGTTGTGACTTAGGTTCTTTGAATCCATTATCTTAAAACCCACACTATGCAATTCAGCAATTGAAATCAGTGGATAAATGATCTTGGCCACTTTTTTTTTGTGAAACTGAGGATTGAACTCAGTCCCTTGTGCTTTCCAGACAAGTGATTATTCTACTAAGCTATCTCCCCAACTCTCTTGCCAATTTTTATTAAGCCTTCATATTTAAAAATTCACTGTAAATGAAGTTTATGATTCTTAATTAATTCTGACATCACAATCTTTTTTTTTTTATAGACCACTAACACAGCTTTGCAAAAATGGTGCTAACTTCCTCAACATGTGGGAGGATAAATAATAAATTTACAATGTGTTGAATTAAAACTTCTGATTGGGGCTGGTGAGATAGCTCAGTGATCTAAAGCACCTGCTTAGGCAAGCACGCAGAGACTGTGGTTTGACCCTGACATCACATGGCATGCCAGTCCTGCTCCCAGGGTGAGCTGAGCTGGCCAGAAAAAAAAAAAAAAGCCTTCTGATTATCTGTGATATGTAAAGACCTCAGATTTGTGAATACTCAGAATCTCTTTCAATACTTGTTATGGTTGTGTGTAGTCATCTCCCCAATGCCTCATGCAGTCATGGAAGGGGACTTTTAAAGTTCAAGATTAATTTGTGATTCACTGGGATTATGGGCCATCCACCTGGATTATAGATTTTAGTTCTGCTCGGATTATGCCCTGTTGGTTCTGAGTGTCAAAATTTCTTTTTTTTTTTTTTTTTTTTTTTTTTTTTTTTTTTTTTTTTTTTTTTTTTTTTTTTTTTTTTTTTTTTTTTTTTTTTTTTTTTTTTTTTTTTTTTTTTTTTTTTTTGTCTTTTTGAGACAGGGTCTCGCTATGCAGTTGAGGCTGGCCTTGAGCTCAATTCTGTAGCCCAGGCTGGTCTCGAACTCGCACTGATCCTCCTGCCTCAGCCTCCCGAGTGCTGGGATTACAGGCGTGAGCCACCACGCCCGGCTCCAGAGTGTCAAAATTTCGATATTAAGAAAGTTTAAATATCCTACTGGTCTTCAGTGCAGTGAACACCTGTCTTGATGTGCAGTTTTTATCCATCTTTCACATTTACACATGAGAAATCAGAATGAATCAACTTCATGAAACTATATACTGTGCTTTTTGCCTTTTGTTTCTCCTAAAATAAACTGAAGGGTTCTCCTTCCTAGAACTTTCTGGCAATATTTTCTTACTTAACTTCAATAGCTAAGAGAAATGCAAAGATAAAAATAAAATTGTTAAAAGAGCAGAAATAGGAATGATAGTATAAAATAGAATTTAATTTAAAAACTATTACTAGAGAAAAAAAAAGACCCTATGTAATGAAAAAGCATCAATTTCCCAAGAAGATATAACAACTAGAAATATATGTGCACCAAGTATCAGAGTTCCAAAATGTATAAAACAAATTCTTTTAGAATTGAAGGGAAAAAGCATATATGTGATAATAAGAACATAGTCCAATATGTTAAATGGTTCTGGTTAAAACAACCGGACATAGTGTCAACAAGTAAATAGAGAACATGAATATCACTATTGACAAGTCAGGTATGGCATAAACACAGAAAGCAACCAACCCAACAGCAGCAGAATGTGCTTGGCCCTTAAGTTCCCTAGGGATATCTTCGGTTAGGTCCCACTAGACCACAAAAATCTTGATGAGTTTGATAATATTGAACTTAGAAATATGTTCTTATGATAGAGTGATTCTACAAATTAATGACAGGCAAAAATTATCTGGAAAAACTAGTGTGTGAAAATTATACAATATGTTCTAGGACAACCAATGGATCAAAAACAGAATGTTAAGGAAAAGTAGAATATAACTTAAGATAAATAAGAATGAAGGTACAACAAATCTAACTGATGGTAAACACTGATAATGTAAAAAATTTATAGCTACAGCTCCATGCCGTATAAAAGAGGAAAGATTTAAACTCAACAATGTGACTTTAGGCTTGAGGGAAACTCAAAAGGAACAAGCTAAACATGAGCTGTCAGGAACACAAAATAATAAAGGTTGGACAAATGTAAGTTAAATAAAGAGAGATAAAACATTGAGAAGAATTAATAAACCAAAAACATTTGTTACAAAGAACAAAAGAACCAAATGTTACACTAATATATACCGTATAGCCTACTTTTAGAAAATAGAGTTTGCTTTCTGTGAAAGTCTGAGAGAATTTCTGTTTCATTACCATTTTATCTTTTTTTCCTCATTAAAATGAATAACAAAGTTAAATAAAATAAAAATAAATTTAAAAAAGGAAAATAGAATTTGGAGGTATCCCATTTCTCCAAAATCATCACTTGCAGTTGACTGAGTTTACCCAGGGAAATAATTATGATCCTTCCTCTCATAATTTTTCACATTTACAAAGTAAACATTTTATTTATTTATTTATTTATTTATTTATTTATTTATTTATTTATTTATTTATGGTACCCGGGATGGAACTCTAAATCTTGTACTTTTTGGCAGGCGCTTATGCTGCAGAGCTATGTCCCCAGCCCTAAAAAGTAAACATTTTAAAACGTACAAGAAAAGTACCTTTACTTTTTCTCTGCCAAATTAGCAGTTAAAGTCTGAAGGTACTAAAACAGAAAAGTTTGGTTTCTATATAAAAATGGAACCAGCAACAAAACAAAGACTTTGAGGCCAGTAGTGTTTGTGCATGCGTGCGTGCGTGTGTGTGTGTGTGTGTTTGGGGTGTGGTTCCAGGAAATGGAAGTGAGGCTCACAGGAATGTAAGTCAGGCAAAAGAAGAAAAGAAGCACATTAAACAACCAGTCATCACGTAAGGGCATCCAGAGCACAATGCTAGTGGAAACTTTCTAAGAAAATGTACTGAATTTGCTTCCAAATTTTCCCACTCATCTATGAAGGCTGAGTTCACATACAGAATTCCTTTTCCCTTCAGTTTAAGGATGCTCTGGAGCAGCAGTTGTCAACCTGTGGGTAGTGACCCCGGTGGGGGTCGAACGACCAAAACACAGGGGTTTCCTAAAGCCATTTCAAAAAATAACTGTAGCAAAATTACAGTTTTGAAGTAGCCACCAAAATTATTTTTTGGTTTGGGGTCACCACAGCATGAGGAACTGTATTGCGGGGTCACAGCATTAGAAAGGTTGAGAAGCACTGCTCTGGAGGGGTACCACTGTGACCACACGTATTTTTGGCTAAGCTGGCATGAGTAAAGTAAGGTAACATATGCAAAGGCTAAGCTTGATTCTTGGATCTAAGCTCTCAGTAACAATGCACTGGGATTGTTCGTTATGACACTGCCACAAAGTGGATGAGTGGTATGTCTGTGGCTCTGTGTGTAGTGAACATCTGTTCATGTGGCCCGTGAGTCCACGCCAATGCAGGAAACAGTGGCATTATCAGAAAATGCAGAGATTTAATTGTGTTAAATAGTCAGTATACACACTCCAAATTAGAATTCTTCAAATTAAAATCTATTTTCAGAACAAAATGTTTAAATCAGTCAAGTCTGTAAACATTGTAGAAATGCTTGGTTTGGTGATAGCATTGATAGGTAGAGTACTTATTCAGCATCTGTGAGGTCCTGGGTTCAAGTACAAGTACTCCAATAGGCTGACAAACAGGCAGGTAGGCAGGCAGGCAAGAAGACAGACAGACAGACAGACAGACAGACAGACAGGTAACAGAGATGATAGGCAGATAGTAAAGATTCTACCATCATTTTTCTACACCACCATGTACTACAGAAAGCAATATTTTTGTAAGAAAAGTACAAAGGTGCCATTATATTTTTAAATTATTTTTCTTTTATTTGATGGGAAACAAAAAAATTTCAGAACAAAATAAGAAAATAACAATAGATACAATGTGTATTATAATCTTTTGGGGGAAATGTGGGTCTAAGGGATATTCACGCTCTTACTTCTAGATCAGACTCATAGTGATCCACCTCCCAAGAGCTGGAATTACCAGTGCGTGCCACCACACCGAGCCTCAATTACCATCTCAGTGGGCTTCATGGTCGGGGAAGCCAAGGCAGGCTCAGAGATTGATCCCCTGCACCCTGCGCCTGCTTGCAGACACTTTAACCCACTGATCTATTTGGCTGGCCCTTGTAATATCATCTTAAAAAAAGCTAGAATGCAAGATATAGACAAAAAGACTCATAAAACAAAATTTAACAGAAACTTCTAAAATTAATTAACAAATGGGAAATTAAGAATTCAAACATTAAATATATGTTGCTTGTTGAATAAATTCCTGTATCTTTAGTTAAAAATATTCATTTAATTTTCTTTTCTTTTATCAGATAATCCAGGGATAAAACTTATATTAAATTGCAAACATTTACTTTCCATGAAGACATATTTCCTGGCACACACATGAAGATTCCAAGAACAACTGGGATTGTTGTCTTATTTTGTGAAATAAGTTAATACGCTAAAATAGTGGTTCAGCAGCTATGCCGATTTAAAAAATGAGTTTTCTGTCATCTATTTGCTTCATAAGATTATAGCCATGTAAGTTAGAAAAATAGGAAATTCTATCAAAGCATACTTGGAGAGAATACTGCTAATTTGAAACTTTTGGTTTTGCTGACAATGCTGCAGGTACAGCTCAACTTGCTATTTTCTAAGAGGTATTAATAACAAATTGCGTGAAACTGATGCATCAGTTTCTTGGTGTCATTCAAGATTCAAAGAAGTCTCTTGATTTGCATGAAACAATAATCATGGTCCTGAAGAGATTTGCTTTAACCTTTATCAACATAGGTGATATAGCTACTGATGGCTCAGTTGATGGTTGGTTGAAAAAAAGGAAACTTAAATTTAGTAGAGTACAATGCAATTGCTACCAGCAGGTCATCTTCGATGATGTTTCACTATATTGTATGTCGTGGAATTTATCCCAAAATGTTGTAAGAATAGGTTATGTCCCACAAATTGTCACCACTTTCATGGGGTTTAAGGTAGTGAGTCAGCCAGTCCCAGAGTTTGCCTTAGAGTATGGATGTAGATTCTGAGGACGGAGTTTCTTTTTATCATGCCCAGTGACTGGGGTTTGATCTGTAGCACGCTGTGGCAGCCCTGCTCCTGGGGCATACTGAGACTGCAGAGAATGAGACTGGGCCTGTTGGCATGAGCCTTTAATCCCAGCACTTGGGAGTCTGAAAACAGAAGGATCGCTATGAGTCTTATCTGTGTAGTGAGACTCTGTAGACCTCGCATTAAAATATATTAACAAAATGAAAGACTTACCTTTTATGAAATTAGGTGGATGATTTGGTTTCAAATGTTGAAAAGTTATTTGTAGTTCGTGATATTCATCAGATTAAAAGGAAAATTTGCTGCTGAATTTAAAAATAAAAAAAAAATGGTTTGTACATTTAGCATTTGGGGGGGTTGATTGCTCATTTCAATAAGCAAAATGGGCAACTTGAAAGTAAAAAATCATCTTATTTCAAACTACAACAGCACTACAAACTGAAATTTTGAGAAGCCTCAGTTATGACGAATAATTGCATACATTTTGATACATGGGCTCAACTCAGTCTTACGAACAGCAACAAACATGAAGGCTTTCTGTTTTGATATAAGAATTTGATAACAGGCTTCAAGATTTCTGCATAAAGCATTAATTTTTTTTATAAACTGGCAATTTCATTTTCAGTTGACGCAAACACGTTCCCTGTGACTTTCAGAATGGAATGTGGCAAACATTTAGCTAAAAGAAAAATTTGACCATGTATTTTTCCTAGAATTGTATGGCTTACCTTCCCAGAGAAAACTATCATACACTTGGCAGTCATACAACATCCATTCATGTCATCATCCTTTGGCACTATGTGTATTGGTCAACAACTGTTTTCAAAGACGAGGTACAGAAAGAGTAAAACATCAAAAATTTTTTGAGAAGCACCTTGAGAACTCGGCTGGAATTGCAAACAGTTCCATCGAACCAGATTCGGTTGCATTAATTTCACAAAAATGAGGTCAAGTCCCCACTGGCTTTATGTTCATGGTGCCCTTTATAAAGATGGCATGACAAAAATAAAATATTTTCAATTTTTATAGTAAATGTGTACAAAATGAACACAAGAAAATACTTCTACTCTCAATTATATCCAAGGCTACCGAAGCTTTGGAAAACCGTTGTGTAAATTATTAAATATCAACGTCAAGTTTATTAATTTTTTATTTGTAGTTCATTTCCATCACAAATTAACTTGAAGCCACTACTAAGCTGGGAAAATGCAAATGTTAAGCAGGATTTTTAAATCAATCTTTCAAGTTCAGGCATTTGACACCAATTGAAATAATATCTCTGTAACATATAAAGTGTTTTGTAAATGATCTCCTTATTTTCACTATAAATGTAACTCAAAAGTTTTTGCATATAAAATTAATAAATGAAATAAAGTTGTTTAGGCATGAGTTTCCAGATAAATCGTAAACAAAAAGAATTGGGAAAAAAGTTTTTCTTCTTCACTTAATAAATCTGTATCTCTGTAAGAAGCAAGAAGATAGAATACACATTTTCTTAACTCAAAATTTTGAGTGAGTAACAAATGTGAAAACACTGTAAAACAAAAACGAAAAAAGTCAACCCTCTTAAGAAACAAAAAGAACTCATCTAGATATTTCTTGAGTTAAAATTTACTATATAATTCTTAAATAACAAATACATATGCTAAATTATTGATGATATCAAAATTGCTTCAGGCAAAGTTTATGCAGTAAACTACTTAGGAAGAAAGGACATCAAATAAGTGAAAGATCAATTGCATCTCACTATAAACAGTTCTCATTGCCACAAAGGCAAAATCTAAAATGAATTTCAAAAACAGCAAAAATTCCGTTTTATAAAAATGCAAAACCTTCCAGGGATATAGCTCAGCACCACGAGTGCCTGGCTGGCAGGCACAAGGACCTGAATTTGATTCCAAGCACAGAAACAAAAACAAAACCAAAAAAACAGAACTAAGCAAACAAAAAATGCTGTCTTGGAAGAAATTAAAAAATCAAAAAACAAATTAATAGAGATTATGACAAGTGCTGAAGATGAAAGTTCAACAGCTATCTTTACATACATGACAGAACATTAGTCACTAACAGTAAATTTTAAATGTTATTATACTGGAAATATATTATATTGGAAAATGTTACCTTACCAAGAATTAAAATAATCAAGTAATTTGATCAAAATTCAGAATGCTAATCCAAAATAGATGGGCTTAAGCTGCTATAGGAGGAAGCTCATCAAGGAACAGATTGTAAATCGATAGCTATCCTCGTTCTCAGACTTGAAGTACCGTTACTGTCAAGCTGCAAGCAACAATGCTGGGTAATATGACAAGTTTTCTTGACTTTCTAATACCTATATAAAGAAAATGGTATATAAAACACAAAGTAAGCCGGGCGTGGTGGCGCACGCCTGTAATCCCAGCACTCAGGAGGCTGAGGCAGGAGGATCAGTGTGAGTTCGAGACCAGCCTGGGCTACAAAAGTGAGCTCAAGGCCAGCCTGAATTGCATAGTGAGACCCTGTCTCAAAAAGACCAAAAAAAAAAAAAAATAAATAAATAAAAAAAATAAAACACAAAGTATTTTCATTTAATATTTACTTGCAGATGCAATGATGTTATGTTTCAGTTACTTATAATTAATAATACTGTTTAGCGTGACTTCTATTTGAAATGCAAATTGCAAAGGAGAACTAAATTTATATACTGTTCTGTAAACTAATTTTATAATATGAATAAAAATTAAGTCATGGTTATCTTTTCAACTAGTAATTGTTCTTATATGTATTTCAAATAATAAGGTAATGAAACAAATACACTAAAATTTATACTGCCATGTGCTCATTAATAGCTGCTTAATCGAGCAGCTTGACGGATGATTTCTTATGTATTTAAAGACAGCTGTTGCACTTTCATCTTTAGCATTTGTCATATTCTCTACTCGGTTTGTCTTTTGATTTATATATAATGCAAATATATTCAATGTTTAACATAATCCACTAATAATGTCTGACATTATACAACTCTATAATAGTTATTTCAGTTCAGGTTTTCAGTAGCTGTAGAAAATGAAAATATATACACTTTTTGCATACTAAGTGTTAGCTGTTACCCTGAAAGGTTTGTAACATAATCATCATACTGTTTGGTAATACATACACCAAAATTTAAATATGATTATGTATTTATTTATTTATTTTTATTTTTTTTTTTTGTCTTTTTTGAGACAGGGTCTCGCTGTGCAGTTCAGGCTGGCCTTGAGCTTACTTTTGTAGCCCCGGCTGGTCTCGAACTCGCACCAATTCTCCTGCCTCAGCCTCCCGAGTGCTGGGATTACAGGTGTGCGCCACCACGCCCGGCTAAATATGATTATGTATTGAGAGGTTTTTTTTTTTTTTTTTTTTGGCTCTGTTAATGTTTTTAAAATGGAAACAGAAGAAAAATGGAAAATTTATGATGATATAACTTACTAGAAAGATTCACATGGAACACCTGAGAGGTATGAAAGCAAGAACATTTCCAAAAACCCAGTATCATCCCCTCAAATCTAGTCACCATCTTTCGCTAAGTGCTGTCGCATTTGCCACCCAAATTGTTTCTGGATTCATCTTCATTTCTCTAATCCTACCAGCGCTCCTATGGCCATCCAAGTCTCTGTCATTTTTGTTTTGGACTTGTGCAATGTCTTCCAATTTGTTTATTCTTTCATGGCTGTTTTTCATTCCTACATCCGTTCTACCTCCCTGCAATTTCTAAACAGAGCTTCACGATCTCCCTTATTTCCACTCTGAACTCTGGAATGGCTTTTTCTTCAGATACATAGAAACATGTTAGCTAGGGCCCTTAATGGCACCCCAGTATACAGGTTCATCCTCTTCCATTCCTGGTTTATTCTGTGTGCTCAAGACTTACTTTCTGAAATTCACTGAATCTGTAATAAGACTGACAGTCAGTAATAGCCTCAGCTTCCACAATCCTTTGTACCATTCTTTCATGATACATTTGAAATACATAACTGTCTCACATGTTTGTTTTATATTATAATAAAAAAGCTTGACAAGATCAGAAAAACTTGTGTTTTTAACTAACAGTGGTCTCAATCCTATGTGGCATTTATTATTATTTTTTGCCATCACAAATAGGACTTTATTTATCACTACTAAAAATCTGTATCTTCATCAGACTCTTAGACAGTTGGTTTGTATCCCTCAGCTCGCTCAAACTTAGCTCCAGTCTCATCCCCAGTAGCCTTTCCAGAGCTACTGCCTTCACCGTGAAGCTCCATGAATTTTCCCAATTCACACTTGAGCTTCTTCAGCATTTTTACTTTTCTGACAAAGACATCATGAAGGGGTGGACGGACTGGCGAGCCTTTCCTAGGTTTTCCCCAGTGCTGTCTGGAATGAGTTTACTGACCGCTTCCTTCAGGTCATTCATCTGCACCTCTTGGTTCATGATGTGACATTTTCTAAACATTGAATATTTGTTGTTATTTACAGAAAAAACAAGCATTATTGTGACAGTAATTAATTTTTTTAAAAGCTGGCTTATAATACACCTGTTAAAGTACATAGCTCAGAGCTATTTAACACACAGTCTAAAAGCATCATTCCTGTTTCATTCCAAGAATTAGATAACACCACAAGAAATATCCCTGAGCATCATTCTTTCCTTTGATATTTTGAAATCTATTATTTTTACAAATACATAAAAGTTAAGTTCATCCGAGGAAGCAGACACAGGTACATAACACATTCTCATTCACTTTTATTCCCCTTCTTCTCCCCCATCTTCCTTCCTCTGCTTCTTTATCCCTTATGCCTATTTTCTTTATGGTTTCATTATGGTATTGTTGTTTTTAGTTCATGATTCAACAGATAGGCTGGGGATACAGCTCACTGGCATAGCACCTGCCTAGCAAACACGAGGTCCTAAGTTTGATTCCCAGTAAAAACAAAGACAGTAGATCAGGAGTATAGCAATGAATGCTTACATTCCATATGGGTATTTGGTGCTTCCTTTTTCCCTTGTCCACTTGGTTTTACTTGGTTCCCTGACCCTTAGGGTACCCTCACATTAGGCCCTGAAATGCACTAATGTACTTCTTTACATCACAGATTTCTTTAGACATTTCATATGCCTCCATTAATTTTTCTACTGAGATCACAAAAATGCTTCCCCCCAGGTTAAGGTAGGAAAGTCTTAGTTCAGAATTTGTAGATTTGTCTGCCTATAGCTACCTAGCTCCAAGGCTGGGCCGCAGACCAGAGGGCTTCCACAAGGGATAAACAGTCCATGATGTAGTAGGCCAACGGGGAAAAGCCCGCAGGCAGTGGTCAACAGCAAATAGTGAAGGGCCTGTCCACCTTCTCTCGCTCTCTTTACACTCTGTCCACGTGCCTCCTGATTGCTGCCACACCTACCCATTGGTGGGCTTCCTTATCCATGCCCAGAACTGTGGTGAACCCTGTTATAGTTTGTGTGCAGGTGGGCCTCAAAAGCCCCAAGCAGTCATGGGACACCTTCTGGAGTTGGTGATTCATTATTACAGGTGTGGATGCTGCAACTGCCATGGGGCAGATAATTTGCCTTTCAGTGTAAGGAAAGAAGAGAAGCTATTGAGCTGCTACTACTCCTTTTGCTCTCTTGCTCTTTGCTGCCACCATGAAATGTTGCTCTCTGCCATGTGCCTCTCTGTCTTGGAGCCAGCTGAGTATGGACCGAAACCTCCAGTAACTGTGAGCCAAATGAGCCTTTCCTTCCTTTATTTTGGGTGTTGGTTATTTGTCCCAGCAATGAGAGAAGATTAACCGAGGCAAGCCCTTTTAGCTAACACCCATTCTTAAATCTTGTCACAGACCCTAGATCTAACCAGCTGTGAAAACTCTCCCCTACGTGTATTTGTGGCTTTGCAGGGACAGCTACACATAATCAAAGCTATTATATAAGTAAAATGATATCTTATATGTGTTATGTATTTGGGCTTTCTCATTTAGCACACATATTTTCGTCTCTGTTGATACAGTGTTCATCTATGTTATGTCATGTAAGCATACTTAATTCATTTCACTATGTCAATACATCACATTAACATGTTTTCAGTGGGAATTTTTGGATTTATTGAGATTTTGGTAATTATGAATAATCTATGAATAAGTATGTACAATCCTGTGTGTATAAATGTAATTGCTTCTCTTAAATACATATCTAATGTTAGGTTTTCTATATTAAATGCTTGGGCTGGGGAGATAGCTCAGTGGAATAAGTGCCTGCCTGACAA
Source organism: Myocastor coypus (assembly GCA_004027025.1). Lineage (NCBI taxonomy): Eukaryota > Metazoa > Chordata > Mammalia > Rodentia > Myocastoridae > Myocastor > Myocastor coypus. The sequence continues at coordinate 4,075 of PVJA010002852.1, read as the reverse complement.
GCACAAGATCCTGAGTTCAATCCCTAGTACCACAAAATAAATGAATAAATAAATAAATAAATAAATAAATAAATAAATGCTTAACTTTTTCAAGTTGTCAGTTGAAGAACAGATAAATTATTTTCTAAGAATTTACACTATTTTACTTTCTACTAGCAAGGTTGAATTTGACATGATCTTGGCAAAATCTTTGTCCTTTAATGGAATCATCCCTAGGAGAGAGAGCAAGTAGAATCTTGTGACTTTGATCTGCGCTTTCTGGAGGATAACTGACAGTGCGCATTTCTCTGAGTCTGTCGGCCTCTCTGTGCACTTTTTTGTAGAAATATCTGTTCAAGTGCTTTCCACATTTTCTATGGATTGCTTAACTGTTTAATATGAAAATGTGGCAGTTCTCTACAAATAGGCTCAGCGTTTCCTCCCCACATACATGATTTGCAAATATACTTTTTTTCTTTTCAATAAATTATTATTCACTTTGGTGCTTTTAAATGCTTTATTAGTACATGTTTTCAGCCCATAATGTCTACATTCAGCATGGAGAAACAGAGGACATGCAAAGTGCCACTCAATTCTTTGTTATTTCTCTCCCCAGTCTCCCTTCCTTTAAGCTCCAGCCCTTTCCTACCTGATAAAGTTTTTTCTCTTTACATCCAGTCATTAACCTATTATTTTCCTCTTCGTATACATGTTATTTTTCTTGTGTAAGAAAAACCAGGTCACATAGTAACTCTTGTGTCACCCAGCATTTTGATCTCAAGGTGAATCTATTTTCTTTCTTTCTTTTCACTTATTTATTTATTTATTTATTTATTTATTTTTCTTTTTATTTTAGGGAAGGGTTTACAGGTGTTCAAGGTCTTACTACTGCATTGGGCCCATAGTGATGCACCTGTTTATAGCCTTCCAAGAGCTGGCATTGCAGGCTTGCGCCACCATGCCCAGTGTCCATTGCCATCCAGGCATGCCCCTGAGGTGGGGCTGGCACAGCAGGCCCTGGGATCGAACCCTGGCCCCTGTGCCTGCTTTCAGGTGCTTTAATCCACTAAGCTATTTGGCCAGCTCTAGTTGAATCCATTTTCTGCAAACAATTCAGGTTTATCTTTTTTTTTAGATGGAGCAGTGCTCCATTGCATTCAAATAGCATGTTTTCTTTTACAGTGTACCTGTTGATGCAAATACTGCTTCCAAGATTTAGCTCTTATCAATTATATGGGTATGTACTCATCATTATAAAAAGATATGTTTAAAAAAACTGATATTTTAACTATTTTAAGTAGCCATCTAAGGGGACTAGCTGGGTCAAATGTCATTTCTTTTTCCTTTTGTTCCCAAGTGTTGTTTCTAGTTTTAAATGTTAAGTAATCTCTATATGGATGTCTGTATTGGTCGCACTAGTCTATATTACCATCAGTACTATAGAAGGGGTCCTTATACCCATAACTTCACAAGCATCTGTTATTTTATTTCTCTCTCTCTTTTTTTGTTTTTTTTTTTTAAAGAATGTTCTTTTTTCTTTTTATTTTAGTACAGGGTCTACAGTTTCTCATTACACAGATTGGACTTGTAGTGATCTGCTTGTTTTCAGCCTCCTAAGAGCTAGAGTTACAGGCATACACCACCATGCCCAGTCTCAAATCACCCTCTCAGTTAGCCGTGGGAGAAGGGCTGGTGAGGCCTGTGGTGACTGGTATCAAACCTCTATTACTGTTCTTTGCCTAAGCAGGAGCTTTAGTCTGCTGAACTATCTGGCCAGCCTTGCTATTTTATTTCTTAATCATTGAGATTTTTTTTTGGATTAGGATTATTGTTTTAAATTGCACTTCTGTTAAGAGTTAGTGACACTGAAGATTTCTTCATGTGTTTACTGGCCATTTTACTTCTGAGCTGTATCTACTCATTCTGTTTGCTTAATTTTCTGACCAGGCATTTTATTTTGGGGATCTAATTTTTGAATGATTCGAATATTCTTCTTATTAGTCTTCTGTGTGAGGAATAGGTATTATTTTTCCATAATGTGTAGGCTATGTCTTTACTCTCTTGGTCACTTCTGCTGTGCATAAGCCTTTGAATTTGGTACCACTTTCTTTGCTGATTCTTGGTACTATTTTCTGTGAAACCAGAACTCAGTTTAGAATGGATTTGTTTATGCCCATCACTTTAGGTGTTTTTCCTATTTTACTTCTAAGAAGAGAAACTGTTTCCATTTTGACATGTAGATCTCTGAGCCATTTTGATTTTAGTTTAACACATGGTGAGACATAGGGGTATAGATTCAGTCTTCCATATGTGGATGGTCTGTTTGCCTAGCACCACTTACTAAAGAGGCTTTCTTTCCTCTATTGTGTGTTTTTGATATCTTTGTTAAAGATCAAAAGAGCTGAATGAGATTAAAACTGTTTCTGAGTCATCTAGGTTGTTCCACTGATCTAAATACCTGTTTTGTATGCCAGTACTGTGCTGTTTTTCATCACTGCATCTTAATAATATAACTTAAAATGTAGGACTGTGATAGCTGCTACTTTGCTCTTGTTAACCAGTATTGATTTTCATATTTGAAATGAGTTTTAGGATTGCTTCCTATAGTTCTGTGAAGAACATTATTCATATTTCAATCAAGATTGTGTTAAACATGCATATATAAGATTTTTTTAAGAAGAACCATTTGGACTGCATTGGTTTGGTTTATTAAGAGTAAAGGAACATCTACAAAATATTTCACACAACAGAATATACATTTTTCTTTGAATGAAACACTAAACATGAAGCATTGTTGAAAATATTAGTTAGAAATATATGATAAAACAAATGCAAAATAATTGAAATTATACTATGCATTTAACCAGATCATAGATCAACGAAACTATAAAGCAACGACAAAAGAAAATGGAGAAATTGTGTAAACATGTAGAAATTAGACAGCACGTCCTTGAGTAAGTAATTCAACAGGTTCTGGCCCTAGTGTGAATTGTTGGCTCATCACGGTAGTCATCTAATATGGCTGATGCCCTTTATAAAGGCTCATCTTCCCAAGACTACCTCCTCCTTCTTCTCCAACTTAGTCTAGGGTGCAATTTCCCTTCACCCTTCCCACTGCCTCAGAGAAGACACCCAATCAGTTTTTCAGGTATATTTAAACATCCTCTTCAAACTCCACTCCTAGCAAAAGGGCATAAAAGCCTCAGCCTCCCTTTGTTCAACTCCATATAATTTCTCATCTTCCCCACATTCCCTTTGTGTCTTCAAAGATAATAAAGCTCCTTTCCCTTTTTCCTTCTGCTTGCTTCTCTGCTGCACCAGGTGCCTGTAAAAACCTATCGCAATCAAGAAGGAAATAGTAAGGAATCAAAGAAGAAACTAAAAAACCAAGGAAGAAATAATATTTTCGTTCTTGGTTCTTAGAATTAAGTGCCATGCCAACACAGTATATCAGAACTTAGGAGACACAGTGACAGCAATCCAGCAAGGAAAGCTCATAACTGTGAATGTCCCACCACAAAAAAACAGAGTAACCCCAAAAAAACAACCTAACAATGAACATCAAAAAGAGAAACTGAAATCCACGCCAAAATCTAGTACCAGAAAGCAAATTAGAACAGAAATTCATGAAATGCAGAATTTTGCTTAAAAAAAGACTCTCTGAATAGAAGAAGTGTTTCTCTGACAGAACAAAAAAAAAAATAGATGAACCATTTGTCAATATTATCAATACAAGAAAGACCCTGTATTAGTTACTTTTTGCTCGTTGCTGGGGCAAATACCCAACACTAAAAATTAAGGAAGGAAAGGTTTATTTAGCTCACAGTTCATGGAGGTTTCAGTCCATATTCTGCTGGCCCAAGGCTGAGTGGAACAGAGCAGAGAGCATCCAGTTCATGGAGGCAGAACAGCAGCAAAATTGCAGCAGAGGTAGCCAGCCAAACACAGTAGCAGAGCAGCAGCAACAGCTAGAGCTCCAGTCTGTCTCTCTGTCTCTCTTTATATTACATTCAGGCTCTCCGCCTTAGCTCCCACCCTAGGCTACACCCATAATCCCAGAAGTACTTCCACCCATAATCCCATCAGTACTAAAACC
>PVJA010002851.1:87804-101718 GCA_004027025.1 Myocastor coypus | reverse complement strand
GCGCCCTAGGGTGGAACCAATCATACCCCAGGACGGGCCCTTGATCCCGTTCTAGGGAGAAATCCAATCATATCCTAGGCAGGCCCGGGTGATACTCCAGGGAAGAACCAATTGTACCCCAGAGTGGGGCTCCCATCAACAGGGAACCAGGCTGCTGAGTCATTCAGCCAAGTTGACACATTGTATCAACCACTACAGTGATCCTCCCATTTTCAGCCTCCCCAGCACTGGGATTACAGGTGTGTACCACCACCCCCGGTCTCGGTGGTGGGCTCAGCACAGCCCGGGGTTGTGGGGCTGGTGTAGCATAGAATCTCACTTTGTCATAGTTCAGGCTGGCCTTGAACTCACTGTGTCATCCAGAGTGGTGTCCCAACTTGCAGTGATCCTCCTGCCTAAGCCTCTGAGGGCTGCAATTACAGGTGTGCTCCACCACACCCAGCAGCAGGTTTATCTTGGAACGCTGATATATTTTGGCTGTTTTAGAAAGACATAATCAGGTATAACTTCTGCCTTTGAGGTTGTGTCCCAGCACCTGGCATGGTGCCCTGTGAAGAGAGGGTGTTTGTTAAGATTCGTTGAGTGAATCAGCAGGTGTAGGAGCATGTCGACATTTCTGCCCACCTCAGTCATGGGATGGCACCCATAGGCTGCGCAGACGCTGATTCCTTCCCGCCCTCTGTCTCACAGCAGGTTCTTTTCTTGTCGATGCCCCTGTGCGCGGTCGGCGCCTCTGGTACTGGTATTGGACTGCTGCTGCTCTGGGAGCCGGTTCTGGTTTTCCGGATGTTCCATAATAGCATTTCTCTTGCCTGACTTCAGCTGAGCAAAGGAAGTATAAAGGCCAGATACACACGTGCACATACCTTACAATAAATTGTGTGTTGATTACCCCCACATCAGACTCTGATGGAGATACAAAGTTTTTATCGAGTTTTGCTTTTCTTGAATTCGGGAATATTTGGATGCAGAGGGGACAGGGCAGGTTGTGGAGAAATGTGTGGCGGCTGCATTCTGTGGGTGGAGAGGAAAAAGAGACAGCAGCATGGGCCGGGCCTCAGAGGCAGGAAGGGGCTGGTACAATTAGAAGGTGTGCTGAGAGCAAAGCTCCAGGTTTATGGCCAACAGGTTATGCACTGCGCTGAGGAGCCGGAGCTTCAGCCCCAGAGCCATGAGGCATCTGGGAGAGGTTTAGGGGTAGGAGGTCACGTCCAGGCTCCCACCTCAAGTCTGCACTGATAGCCACCTGCCACAGGGGACCCCTAAAATTGTGCCCAAATCGAGATTTTTCTATGATTGTCAAATATAGGCCAAACTGTAAAGATTTAGTACCAGAAAGTATAAAATTATCTCATTAATAATTCTTGCAATTGCTATCATGTTAAAATAATCATTTTGGCTCTATTGGGTTAAATAAAGATAGCTTACTAAAATTAATTTACTATTTCTTTTTTAAAAATTTTAAAAATGTGGCTATCAGAAGATGTAAAATTTCACTGTGGCTCACTTTCTATTTCTGTCGGGCAGCTCTGTCCTCCGTTCTTTGGCCTGACGGGAGGCTATTTAGTGCTCTGATTGATTCATTCATTTGTGAGTTCATTTATCCAATGTGTATTTATAGATCGCCTGCTGTGGGCCAGGGACTGTTGTGGGCATTGAGATCACAGCAGTGAATAAGACGCGATCCCCAGCCTCACTGAGATGAAAACGGCTAAATAAGTAATAGAATTCAGATAGTGTTGAGTGGTGCGAAGGCAGATGAATTGGAGTTAGGATACAGAGGACCAGGGACTCGGGCGAAGGGCCGCATGAGGCTGGCATCAGGAAAGGCCGCTGGGTACACAAACCTGAATGAAATGAAGAGGCAGACTTTGTGATTGGGGAGGAAAAGCACACTAGACAGAGGAACAGAAAATGCAAAGGTCCTGAGGCTGAAAAGAGCGAGAGCTGTGGGATTGGCAAGCAGCCCCTGTGATAAGGGTAGGGTAAGGTAGCTGGGGTGGGCATGCTGTGGACAGTGTTACAGCCACTGAAAAGAGGTGGGAGGATTTTGTCAAGTTTGGGATGGAGTGTTAGAAGCTGCTTCACACTTTGAAAGCATCCCTTGGCTGCTGGAAAAGGAGGAAAGGCGAATGAGAATTCTGTGAGAGGCGGTGCTGGCTTAGAGAGGGCTGCAGAGGGCTGGTGGAGAAATCCGGGCTGTGGGAGTTTGTGGCAGCCTGGCTGTGGGTGGTGCCAGGGAGTGTAGTTCTTGGCTGCCTAGCCCGGGCTTGGTGGCAGCATTCCTAGATGGGCTGAGACTTAGGACAGCAGGAACTGGGGGTGGGGTGGGAGATCAAGGCCCCTTTGTACAGGCAGCACTTAGGGTGCCTCTGGGGTGGCAAGTACTGAGTGTCAGAAAGCAATGGGAGATGAGTCTGGGACTCCAGAAGAAAATGGGCAAATGGACAGCACGCAGGAGACCTTTGACTGTGGACTTGATGAGCTTCCCTATGGCGTGCGACTTAGGGTGCCTCTGACAGGCAGGAGGAAGAACCGTCCCCAGGGGGAGATGCCAGGAGGGGAGGGATCCGCAGAGTCAGGGAGAAAAAGCTTAGGAAGGAAGGTGAGCTGTCCATGGTCGGCGGCCCTGACCACTGGCAACTGAAGAGAGGATGATCTCAGGCGACATGGCAGGTGGCTGATGAGGTGTGGAACTGAGGAGGAGCGCCCACCAGACTGCAGGTGTGTCAGCAGGAACTGTGCTCTGCAGGGTGCGGAGTTAGGTGCGGGGGACTGCGGGTGCTGTCGTGGGGCTACGGGAGGTTGAAGGATCCTGTGCTTCAGTTTCACGGCTGCCCTTTGGCTGACACGGGCCCAATGACACTTCCCTTTGAAAAGTAAGGATAACGGTTACACCAGCCTTGCTTATCAGTGGTAAGGAAAGAATGGACAGAACGTGTGGGCCATGCTTGGGCCCAGGGCTTGACTGATGGAAAGCATGGCGGGGTGGTCACTATGGTCGCTAAAGAAAAATGTGCTTAAATGAGAAGGATTTGTTTCCAGAGAGCAGATTCCAAACGTATTCTCCCAATGGGATTGTTGGAAGGGAATGTAGTTTCCAGGGTGGGCTTTGATCCCCCCCACCATGGTGTGCACCTTCAGGGTGATGGTGGAAGCAGGGTCCTCTGGTACCTGGTGCAGATGTGGTTAGTGATTCCTGCTGGATTCGGTGGATGCCTAGTCCAGAAGACCTGGTCCTGGTCTGAGCCTAGAGTGCTGGGAGGTGTCGGGGTATCCAGTTTGTACAGTGCTTTATGCTGTGCAAGCCCATTTCCTGTAGCAGCTTTAGCCAGGCACCATGCAGGATTAAGAAAGGGAGAACAGGCTCAGAATGGTGGGGTGGAGCTCAGGATCTGGTACAAGGTGGCTGTCCACAAATGCAAATGCAGACAGGAGCCTGATTTTGTGAACGGCCACAAGATCCTTGGTTTGTCAGTGATGAGGTGGACGGCATGTGGCTAGCTGGAGCCCCTGTGGCAGGTTGGGGCTGTGGGCAGGGTCTTGCTGCCTGCAGGAAGCTGCCTTGTGGCCCTGGGACGGGATGGTGAGGCTTGCGCCCTTAGCCACTGTGAGACTTGGCTCCTGCTGATTTCTGTGGCTGGGATCTCCCACATGACACAGTGCCCAACTGTGCCGAGTCCAGTAAAGGGAGAGCTTGCCAAGGTGAGCATGTTATTTCAGCAGCTGAAGTGAGAGAGGCCAGCCAGGGGCCAGGAGAGGGCACAGCTGCCGCCCTTGGCAGCCACTCACAAGGCCATAGTGGGATGAGTGAGCACTTGTGCCAACGGACAGAAGCAGCACCTTCCTTCCAGTGCGCCTGGGACTGTCGAGCACTATGTGCAGTGTGTGTGGCTTGGCTGAGGACACAGTCGAGGAAGAGGGCTGGAAATGCTGAAGTTGAGTCTAGCGCTTCTTGTGGGTGACTTTGAAGACACAGTTCTCTCTGGGTCACTATGTTGCTTCTGGGAAAATAGTGAACGTGGCAAGACCCTCCTCACTCTCTCTGTAGGCCCAGTCAGTCTTCATTGGTAGACTCAATATTTAACTCTTGGACTACAGACTTTTTGACAATGCTGTGAAGTCTCTGCGGTTCTGGCTGTGTCCCCAGGGCTGGCATTTAGTAGCTGCTGAACAACTGTTTGTTGAATGAATCCTGCTCATGTTTACTTGTCTCTTAAGACTCAGGCAGCTAGCTTGGGGCCGTCCAAGAAGCAGATGGGACTGGTTCTTATCAGCATCTTTGGATGGATGCATTTATCCTGGGAAGAGAGTGCTTGGCCTGAGGCCACCAGCTGGTGGAGATGGAAGGCACAGGTTGGCAGGCCAGGGCCCATGCTCCAGAGACAGATAGATTTGGGTCTCAATCCCAGTGTTGCCTGATGAACCCCAGAAGCTGAGCTTTGGTTACTCTATCTCAAAAATGGAAACAGTGAGAGTGACCTCATGGTTGTGCTATAAGGTTGAAGTAAAATACATGGAGTGTCTGCTATGGCACCAAGAAAACTAGAGAGCTCAGAGGATAGTAGTTATTTGGTGAAAAGCTATCCCGGATGTGCTAGAGTCAGGCAGCTCCTGGATTATTTTGTGAGGTGCGCTGTGTGAGGATTGCAAAGGACAGAGGAATGACTACTGTGGGCAGTGCAGAGAGGTGGAAACTGGTACAGGACTGAGGTCTAGAAGGTCTTCTGGGCCTGAGACCAAAGGTTCTCTGAATAGTCACCTCTGCTCCTACGTCATCCACTTGTTCAAAGAATTAGCTGAGTTTATCTATTTAGTGTTTTTACAGATTTTTTTTTAAGCCAGTGGATCCATCTGGAATCCAGTTTCATGTATTTTTCCAGGGGTCTCCCTCTTATCGGCTTATTTACTCAACTTACTTGTTTTTGCCATAACTGATTTTAGTCAATAAAACCTGGTGGCAAGAGTTGAAACCTCCTTCTCGGCCCTACACCCTTCAGTCTCCAAAAGTTATGACAACGACTAAGAATTCGGTGTAATTCCCAGAGATGGCTTATAATGATGGCACTGAAGGATGAAATCATATCTATCCTAAGGGATCTTGCAATTTTTATACTCCTTTTAAAAAGTTTACTTGGCCGTAATTTCAGGCTCACACCAAAGTTGTGAGAGTGGTAGAGAGTTCCTGTATCCTCGACTCATGTTCGCATGTCCACAGCACTGTGGTCACGCTCTCTATCTGTTCTCTTCTTTCCCTCTCTTTTTCTCCTTTAAAATTCTTCTAAGGCATTTGAGACTGCATTGCAGGCATGATGCTCTTTCACCCCAAGTACTTCCGGATGTACCGTATTCATAAAAACAGGGACATTCACTTGTATCACAGCAGGGAGTGATCACATTAGAAAACTAACTGGCAGAGTATTAGGTAATCTGCGGATTCATTCATTCTTCTGTCATCTATTCCAGCACCCTTTACAGGCTCCAAAAATTCTGAATCACAGGTGGGATTCAGTTTTCCTGCTGCTCTTTTGTTTCTTTCAGCCTGGAGGAGAACCTGTCTTTGTCCTTTGTGACCTTGACGTGCCTGAGGCTCTCTGTCTAGTTAATTTGTAAAATATCCCTCAATTTTGTTCTATCAAGTCTTTCCTTGAAATTAGATTCAAGTTAAACTTTTTTTTTTCCCTCAAGAATACCAGAAGTGGTGTTAGTGTTCTCAGAGCACCGCTGGGGTGTGGGGTGGGGTGGGGATGGTGATTCCTGGTTGAATCATTGGTTCTTTTTCCATTGATTTGAAATGACCCATTCTAGTTTTCTAACTTCTCAACAACGTGTGGGTCTGGTGCTGGACTTTCTATTCTTTTAAATGAACCAATTTACCTAATTCTGCACCATTTTCAACTGTTTTAATTACTACACCTTCTTAACAGGAGATTATATATTATTCTCTTAAAAAGTACAGTCTGCACTGAAGACTAGTAAAAAATTGTTCTTCTGCATAAGTTTTGTATCATCTCCGCTAGGTCTCCCAGAAATCCCACTGGGATTTTGACTGGAATCGCATGGAATTTATAGATTCATTTTTAGAGAAGTGGCGAATTTATATTAAATCTTCCCACGCAAGAATGGGTCTCTGCATCGTTCAGGTCTTTGATGTTTTTAAGAAAAATTTCACAGTCATCTTGGGGGTCACACACATTTCTTAATAGGCTTGCTTCTTTCTCGGTGTTTTAAAGCTTGTGTTACTCATAGGAATGGCATTTCCCAGCCCATTATGTTTTCTAGTTAATTGTTGGTATGTAGGCAGGCCACCGGCTTGTGAATATTTATTTTGTATCTGGTTACTTTGCCAAATTATTTTTTGTTCTGAAAACAGTTTTTCAGTTGATGCTGTTAGATTTTTGACAGTTGTATTGGAACATAATGGCAAGTTTATCTGTTTCTATTATTTAGCTTCTCTCTTTCTCCCTCTCTCCCTCTCTCCCTCTCTCCCTCTCTCTCTCCCTGCCTCCCTCCCTCTCTCCCTCCCTCCCTCCTTCTCCTTCCCTTTCCCTCTCTCTCTCTCTCTCTCTCTCTCTCTCTCTCTAGCTTTTCCACATTGGCTGAGATCTCCCTAATAGTATTTAACATGGTAGAGATCTATGGCTTGGGGCTGGGGAGATAGCTTAGAGAATAAGTGCTAGCCTGGCAAATGCAAGGACCTGAGTTCAATCCCTGGGGTATTGTGGCTTATTCCTGACCTTCACTGGAGCAGCTCTAGACTATACTATTAAGCACTATTTATTTATTTATTTATTTATTTATTTTATTAAGCACTCTTTTAAAAAGGTTTTTAAAAATTTCTAGAGAATTACATTGATCAACTTTTTAAAAAGTTCAAACTATCCCAGAAGTCCTAGGATGGTATTTTTTTTAGCGTTGTATTAATTTTGTAAATTAATGCTATATTTTATTTGCAAACATTTATGTAGGGATTTTGAATCTGTATTCATGCAATAAAGTTTATCCATCCCTCTTGGAAGATTTATCCATCTATCTCTTAAATTATTTTTTCAGTGGCAAAATAGTTCCGTGATAATGTGCCTGCCTCACATGCAGGAAGCCTGAGTGCAGTACCCAGCACTGCCAGAAAAAGACCCTGGAGCCAGGGGTACAGCCTAATGATAGAGCACATGCCTGGTAGGCCCGAGGTCCTGAGTTTGATTCCCGGGACCCCAAATAACACAAAACAAAAACAAAAATCCTGGCTTAGTTTTAGTATCAGAATTATGTTGACTTTGTAGCAATAATCAGAGTACATATTTTGATCCCTACCCAGCAGTTTAGAAAGCATTGATATATTTATATAATAAAATTTGCCAGCAAAATTATTTGGATTGTTTGGATATCCTCAGAAATTTTAAAATTAATATATTTTCTTTGATTATTGGTCTGTTTAAGTTGTCAGTTTCTTTTTCTTCCACTTCTTCCTCTTCCTCTTCCTCTTTTTATAGTCTACTGACATAAAGTCTTCTTACTTTCTTGCCCTGAGTCTCTCCCTGTGTTTTTACAGTTAGAGCTATTTTCTTTCTTCATATTTTTAAGGCTTTAAAAAATTTTCTTGGTCATATGTATGGGAAGAGGCAGAAATAGATATTTTATTGGTAATTTAAAGAACCTGACTTTGCTTTTATTATCAAGGCTTTTGTTGTTTATTTCTCCTCTTCCTCTTCCTCCTCCTTCTTTGTCTTGTTTTTGTTCCTCTTCCTCTTCTTCTTCGTATTTAGTACAGGGTCTACAGGATATCACTATGTATATTGGACTTCATAGTGAACCACCTGTGTTCAGCCTCCCAGGTGCTGGGATTACAGGTGTGCACCACCAGAACCAGTCTTAGTTGCCCTCCTGGCACTGCATCTGCCTAAGCAGGCACTGTAGTCCGCTGAGCTATCTGGCCGGCCTTCAACCTCTTATTTTTATTCTACATTTTTAAAAAATGCATTTGGTACAGGGTCTCACTACGCAGCTCAGACGCAGCTTTCCCAGTGTTAGGATTACAGGCATGTACCACCAGGCCTGGAGTCAGTGACTGGCTCAGCATACCTGGGGATGGGGCCAGCACAGCTTGTGGTGCCCAGGATCTCTGCACTTGCCTAAGCAGACACTTAGTCTGCTGAGCTGTCTCACCAGCACTCATTTCTACATTCTTTTAGTCTATTTTTTTCTTTTTAGTTCACTTCTTTTCTTGAATGATTGTTTTGGAAATGTCTCATGGGTTTTGTTATATAATGCTGTCATTGTTGATTTTTAAATAGTCTGCACTTGAATTTCTTTTTTTTTTTTTTAAATGCTCCTCTAAATAACCTTTGAGTTATGTTTTCAAGTGGTTAAAAGTTTTAGTTTTATTGCTTTATGGCCAGGGGATATAGCCCGTGAGATTTCTAATTTTTTTTTTTTTAAATAGCATTGAGGCTTTCTTTGTGGCCTGTCATGTGATCAATTTGTAATTGTTCAGTGGATTTTTGAAAAGATGTATATTGTTTTATAAGGACATATAAAATGTATTGAAGTGGCTAATTGTGTTTTTTAGGTTCTTAATTGCCTCATTTTTTGTTTTTGCGTCCCATATTCTGTCCATTTCTGGGAAGTATCCTGTGGTATCCTGTGGGGACAGACACCCCCATTTCAACAAGTTTTGATCTGTGCGCTTTATGGATGTGTAAAAGGTCATTACTGGTCATACTTCAGCAAATTTGTAAATCTCTTTGTCCTTCCTATCCTGTTGGAATCCATGAACCATTTCTGCTTTTAATTGATGTAGCTCTGGTATACCTTTGTTAATTCCTTAATCTTTTTAAACAAGTTTTTGTTTCAAAGTAAGTCTCTCCAGGAGCTGCAGAAGAAGAGAGTGGTCCCTAGGTCTTCTGGCTTTTCTCAGCAGTGACATCCTGCATGGCCATGTTCTCATCTGTAACTTATCTTTTCTCTCCTTTGCCTCTTGGGCTGCCTGCTGCAATCCCAGTTTTTGGTATCCTGTGGTTTTTTTTTTTTTTTTCCTTCATGTTTTTTGTTTCAATTATCTTGTATTTAGTACAGGGTCTACAGGGTCTCACTACACAGACTGGACTCATAGGGATCCTGCTATTTTCAGCCTCTCAAGCACTGGGATTACAGGCATGCACCACCATGCCCAGTCTTAATCTCCATTTCAGCAAGCCGGAGATGAGAGCAAGCCTGGCGTGGCATGCTGGGGATTGGACCCAGGTCCCTGTGTCTTCCTAAACAGGTGCTTTCATCCACTGATCAGGCCAAACCCTATCCTGTGTTTTTGACGGGGAAGTTTATAGACTCTCTGTTTATTCTGCTTACTTTGCTTAAATTCAGCTTCCTAATGCCACCTCAGTTTGGATTTGGTTTTCTATGATTTTTTCTTTTCTGATTATGATCAAGATGCCAAAATTTTCTTTATGCCATTCTTTCCCTGATTTCTATTGGGTTGGAAGTCATAGTTCAATGTCTTGTTTCGGACTTATACATGAAATTTTAGCAGATATATCAAATCTTAAGCAAAACATAAATTAGTATCATTAATTCCCCTTAAAGAGTGCCCCTACTAACCAACTCCAAAGTGCATTTGACCTTTAAGTTATACTTCCTCTGTAGTCTATTATTGGTTAATAGGATATGGAATATTATTTCCAGCTTTTTAAGAAAAATGCTCCATTATGTTTTGGGGAATTTTGTATGCTCTTATGCCTCCTAGCCATATTTTCCATCATGATTTAGACAGTTCTGTTTTGTTGGGTGCATTCTCCTTTCTAAAATTCAGTCTGGTGCCTTCTTTCTCTCATTCACTTTCCTTACTGTTCTTTTCATAATAACTGTTGGGGTGGCATCTGAGGCCTCAATGTCTGAAGAGGTCCTTTTTCCTCAGGCTTGGGTTCTGTTTGGCTGTTCAGGACTGTGCTGAATGACTTTGTCTCAGAACCTGGCAGCCACCACCCGCTCGTCTTCCATCTAGCCCTTGATCTGAACCTACTTCTTTTAAGTGTCTTCCTTTAAGGAAGCATTTCGGATCTCCTCTTTGTTCTTGGCATTGGGTAATTGTAACAGGCCATCTAGTGTTGTCTCGTTCTTCTTCCTCCATTCTTGGTTTTCCAGTCTAAAAATCCAGGCTTTCTGTGCTTCATTTCTGCGGCAGAGATCCAAGAGAATGAGTGGATCTGTGAGGTGGAACCACAGCGAGGCCCTAACAGGGGACTGCCAGGGGGAACCCTCTCTGAAGCAGCAGTCTCATCTGGAAAAGGCTGTGAGGACAGTGGCTGCCACACAGTGTCATCAGGACAGGAAGAAGGAAGTAGTTAGCAGATCTGTAGGACCCTGTCTGTTGTGCATCTGTGTTTTCTGTCCTTCCTGAGATGTCAGAGGTGAAGGCCAATTGGGCCCTCTGAGCTGGGACCTCTGAGCCTCATGGTTCCTACTAGAAATGAGAGTTAATGGGTTTCTATTGTATAGTTATACTTTATTATTTTTTTTAATTTCACATAGAAGAAAGTCTTGATAAGAGATAATTTTGTACATCTGAATCTTAAATCTTTCCACCATCATGTCCTTGTCTTTTTTTTTTTTTTTTTTTTCTCATTGTGTTTAGTCTTTCTGGTTAATGGAATTTTGTTGAAGGCCAAGCCCAGGGGTACAAAGGGACTTTGCTTTACCATTGAGAAAGGCCTGTAGCCCTGTAGAAAGGTCCTGTAGACACACCCAGACAGAGCCTGTGGGATATAATAGATGTCTCTGTGCAAGCTCTGTTGCCAGCAGCCCCCTGACCTTCTCCGCTGTGTGTGTAGCTACTTGTTTGGCTCGAAGCCCACCTGTGTGTCCTTGTGTCTTCCCTGAGGTAGGTACTTAGGAAAGGCTTACGGAGAAGAAGACGGATGTGTGCTTCATTCGTCCTCCATGAAAAATGGTTGCCTCTCACCTCAGCGGGCAGGTCTTGGTTGCATTTGCTGCTTCAGAAGAGATTTTATTTGTAGTTGAATGACAGTTCTTTCAGGAGAACAAGAAGAACTGGTTCAGAGCCATTGTGAAACTCCATTTTAATAGCAGCAAGATGGAGCTCTGGCAACTTCAAAAAGAGCCATCAGGAAATTCTTGTTTGCTCAACAGAAAGGGCTATGTAGGCGGTTACTTGGCTTCAAAGTCACCCCAAGCTCCTTGTAATTTTCAACTTCCAATGATTTTTTTAGTCTCCAAGGTAATTGGTGAAAGCCTAATTTATTTAGAAGGATGTCTTGGATTGGTTTCACCAAGTGGATGATGTCCTGGGTGATTCTGGAAACACCAGGGAGAAGACTGAGCTGGTGAGGTTGGTGGATAGGGCATGATTTCCAACATGTCTTCTCTCTCCTGGGACAGTTCACCCCGCAGGTGTTTTTGAGCTTCTGTGCTCTGTTTGGTACTGGTGCTTCCTTTGCTCTAGATGCTTGGAGCAAGGAGTGAACCCTTGCAGTAGAGTGTGCTAGGTGCTAACTCTGCCCTCAAAGTGACAGGGGTATGTGCCAGGACAGGAAGGACAGGCTTGGCTGAGGGGATCCTGTCTGCGGACTGGAGAGGGAAGGGACGCTTGGCAGCCACACATCCCAGGTCCCGGCAGGTGTGCCTGGGCAGAGCATGCGCCTGAGTGCAGTAGGGCTGGGGACTCCCATGTCTCATGTCAGAAGTGTAGTTGCCACGCTGCACCAGCTGATTATTGCCATGCTAGGACACAGGCCCTGTTTGATCAGACCTTCTGAGTTCCCGTTTTTCTTATAAGAGAAGTTTAGATTCGAGACTTTTAAGTAAAACTTGTGAAATTTTAAGTCATTGGACATGGATTGAAAAACATATAACAGCCGGATGTGGTATGATGTAACTCTAATACCAGTACTCTGGGAGGCTGAGGCAGGAGGGTGAAAAGTTGGAGCCCAAGTTGGACAATTTAGTGACTAAATGAGATCTTATCTACAAAAAAGGGGCAGGGACTATGGATATCACTCAGTGTGAAAGTCCTGGATTCAGTCCCCAGTGTAGTGAAAACAAAAAGGGTAAGTAAGTAATATAAACTAAAATGACATCATATTTTAATAAGATGTTCACCCTAGGTCACCAGTTTGTGAAACCCGCTTAGGGGCCCAAGAGAAGTGAGGATGCAGGAGACCTGGAGTCTGACCTGGCCCTGAGCGTGGTCCAGCCTGCCTTTTGGTCAGTGTTAGGAAGGAGGATGAATGCAGCCTTCTGTTTTGAAGGGACGGCAGGGGTTCCAGAAATCGATGATCGCTAACCTTACTGTATTAGGAGTTGGGACGTCACAATCAAAAGAGATTTTTTGGCTGGCTCCCTCCTTCCCTTCCCACATTTTTCCTTTTCTCCTTTCCTTTCTCTCCCCCACCCTCCCCTGTCTTTCCCAGTACCAGAGATAAATCACACTGATTTTGCCCTGACCTACGTTCCCAGCCCCTTTTCATGTATTTGGTTTTTGCAGGGTCTCACTAAGATGCAGCTTGAACTCACGTCAGTCCTCCTGCTTTTAGCCTCCGCAGCACTGGGATTACAGGCTGGGTCCGCTATGCTCTGGGGGCAGGCCTGGCACAGCATGGGGTGCCAGGGATGGAACCGCAGTCGCTGAGCTTGCCTAAGCTTGCCTAGGCAGGTGCTCTAGTCCACTGAGCTATCTCACCAGCCTGCCCAGCCCTTTTTAAAATGTTTATTTTGAGACAGGATCTCACTAAGGTTGTTCATTTACCGAGACTGGGGGCATGAACTCCCCTCCTAGAGTGCTGGGATTATAGATGTGTACCACCATGTCTTTCGGGTTTTCTTCTTTTCACTTTTTTTCTTCCTAAAATTGGCTTGGCTGATATGCTGGGTGGTATTTGAGGCTCAACTGCTTCTTAGAGATTCTAGCCTCCCTTTGGCACCTACTGGGCTTAGGACAGTCTGACCTCACCTGGAATATCTTCTCCTCTTCCCTGATGACTGGGGATGGGCTGAGGGAGTGTGTGCTTAGCCAAAATAGCCCTTGAGCTGGACTTCCTGTTTGCTCCCTACTGCAGGTGAAATCTTTCAGAACTCTTTGTTCTTAACTATATATCACAGAGCTGTCCAACAGAAACTCAATGCAAAACACACATGTCCTGTACATTTTCTAATAGCCACATTTAAAAGAAGAAAAATGTAAGTGAAATGAGTTTGGGTAACATATTTGGTATAACCCGTATTTCCATAGTGTTATCAATTCAGCATGCATAATCAGAGTTCTTATTAAGGTAGCGTCTATTTTTATTTTGTGCAGAGCCTGCTCAGGCAGGATGTACGTTCTACCTGACAGCCACCACTCCCTGAATTAGTCCCATCACAAAAGCTCAGTAGACCCAAGGAGTTTCTAGCAACTGCACTGGACAGTGTGGCTATAGCAGAGGCACATGAAACAACAACGAGATGTTTCCACGGGTGCAAGCTGCCGATGACCAGTTATTTGAAGGGACAGGTTTCATCCTGAGGCTTGCCTGCATGGGCCTTGGTCGCTCGCCAGTCTCCTCTGGATGAAATCTGCCCAGTTCACTCCTTTGTGCAGCACTGTCCTGCTTCTCTGCTTCTCTCCCCCGTGCTGCCCTTCTGTTCCTTCTGTAGTCATACCCAATGCCTCCCAGCCTCCGAGCCCTTACATATGCCAGGTCTGCTGGCACCCCACTTCCACCCAAGCCCACCCACTGCTTGCTTTTGCAAAACCGTCTTTCAGGTTAAAGAGCTACTTTTCAGGGGAGGCCTGTCTTTATCTCCCTGCTGCCAACTCTAGACTAACTTGCTTAATCTCTTTTTAAGAAATGGTTGTAAGGGTTGAACCCAGGGCCTTTGCACTGAACTCCATCCTTGGCCCTTAATTTTTTTTTTTTTTTTTTT
>PVJA010002851.1:0-87704 GCA_004027025.1 Myocastor coypus | reverse complement strand
GTTTGCTTGATTTATCAACAGTAGCTAGTATACCGGCTGCAGAAAACAGATGATCAATAGATATGAAATGAATGGTGGAAGGCTGCAAGTCATTCTTACAGAGTGATGCGGCCCCCAGGGACCCCAAGGACCCAGCCTCTTAAGAGTGAGGCCAGGAGCTCAGCCCCTGCAGCCAGAGCTGCCCTTCTGCTTTGTCGTTGGCAGAATCTTCTTGCCGGGTCCCTCTCTTGCCCGGCTTTCAGTTGCCTGTAAATTATATTTTTGGTGGCTGTTAATAAAAATATAGGACTGGGGGAAAAAAAGACTTCTCCTAATAGAATTTTATTAAATGGCACTAGTTTAAAAATGTCTCGTAAAAAGTTAATTAATTTGGGATTTGGGGATGAAAGGCGTGATATAAATGTCAGTTATTATTATTACAATTTCAGCCTCATGCTTATGCTCTGGATCCAGCCCCTGATCCAGAGTCTCTCCTAGTCCCACAGACTGGCAGCTCCACTGACATGCCCGAGGCAGACTGGAGCTCTGGGCCCGTTGGGGACAGAGAGGACCTGGCCGGGTGGGGCAGGATGCCTGTGCATCTCGGGCGAGCTGAGACTTTGAGAGCAGCTGGCACCGGCGGGCCAAGAGCCCTTCAGTATAGGGTGGTCATGGTGCTCCAGGGAGCTCTCAGCACAGCAGCCCGGAATAGCAAGGTCAAGGGCTTCGCCCCATTATGGAATCCTGGGACGCTCAAGCTGTCAGGAATGTAAGACATTATAGCCTCACTTTCATCTTACAGAGAGGGAAACTGAGTTTGAAGGGGGCTGGTGGCTGGCCTAACCCAAGGTCACATAGCAAGTTAATTAAATTTATGGAGCAAAAGGCAGTGAATGCAATTAACGAAATGGAGAGAAGCCTTTAAAATAAAAGATTCAGACAATTTATTGGTGACAAGTTCAGAAAGTGTTTTCCGAAGCAACGGGAGTCCTGGGACTTCCCTGGAGTTCACAGAGACAGGCAGCCCTTAGCTCTGTCAGGACGCCACACTCCATTCCCCTGATGGCAGACAGGGTATGGGGCGGGGGACCAGAGAGGGTGTGAGCTCAGCCCTGGCCCTGTGTGTCTACCAGGGTGAGGTGGGGGGCACACTGTGGTGTTAATCAGGTCCAAGGTGGGAGATCTGTGTGCTTCAGTTTCCTCATCTTGAAAGGGGGTGTGATGCTGTAATGCCTCGTGGGCATTGGGGCTGTGGTACGCGGTGGTGTCTCTTAGGCTTGTAGGTCAGCCCAGTCTGTGGCAGCCAGTGGCTGATGGCCCTGTCATCCTTCCTGGATGCCTGTGCCTTGTGCTGAACGCCTGGCAGATTCTTGCCCACTGCCAGCAGCACACTCCCGGCCCCGGGGTTGCTGCAGCCCGTCCAGACTTGGATGGTTTCAGGGAGACCTGCCTCCAGCCGACTTCTCCTGGTTCTGAACTCTTGTTTGGGTTTGAGGGTGATGTGGACAGTGTGCCCCCTTCCTGGCCCACTCTGAGAACACCGTTCAGTGGAGTCAGTGCCCCGTTCAGCAGAGGTTGTCAGGTGGAAGCAGGGAAGCAAGCTCATGTCACTTTGGTCTCCTGACCAACATTCTTGCCTGGAGCTTTTCAGAGTTCCTTATTGGCTGCTTAGCTAGTGTTGCCTAAGAACATTTCAGATTTAGACAGAACGGGATTTGAATTGGGGCTGTTCCACATGAACAAGATACTATACTCAGTAATCCTGTTTCTTTTTTCTTTCTTTTTTTTATCTTTTTGAGACAGACTCTCATTATGCAGTTCAGGCTGGCTTTGAGCTCACTTTTGTAGAGGCCAGACTGGTTGCAAGCTCCCACTGATCCTCCTGCCTCAGCCTCCCAAGGGCTGGGACTACAGGTGTGCGCCACCACGCCCAACCTGTTTCTTTTCTTGGACAGTGGCAATACACTGCCTGTACCATAGCACTATTATTTGCACTAAATGAGACAGGGTGTGTGAAGTCCTTAGTTCACTGCACACCAGTACCACAGTGAGTGCCTACCACTCTTGACAGGGTAGTGGCAGTAGATATAGTGCCCTCGTGACCCATGACACTGTGGTGGCCCTCCTGCCTAAGTTCCCTGATGTCTCCTAAATCTCCACAGTTGAGCAACAGGGCTTGGTACATCGATGCCTACTAGAAATTTCCATTTCCACAGCCACGTGCCTCCAGTGATTATTGAACTGAAATGAACTGTGAGTTCTGCCTAGCGTTTTTCAGAGCGTGGGGCCATCAGGAGGGCAGGCTGGGCCCCAAGCCTGAGCAGCCTGCATGTGATGCTCTCCATCAGGCACGTGGTCTCCTCGCCTCTTAGGATGTGAAATCAGCCACCAATTGTCTCAGCTCTAGAAAGGAGTGCAGCGCCTCTGCCATTGCGCTTTGCTGTAAACACAGCGCATACTCTTTGCCTCCACCTTAACCCTCCAAGGAAATCACGGCTGCTTCAGACTTCCAAGGCCTTTAAATGGAAGGCCTGGAAGGATGAGGAAAAGCAGGGAGGGGAGGTCCAGGATAGACGTCCCTCTGGTCATCATCTTGTCACTCTTGACAGTGACAGCATGGCAGCTTGTTCTTCCCTCAGTGGGTGGCAGAGCCAGGCAGACTGTGTGGCCAGCGAGGCTGTGGCCCTCTCGGCAGCAGAGCAGCCTCCAGCTCTCATCTTTATTGGATGTCGATGAGTCTTTCTGCTCTGGGTCACACACACAGAGCCACCTCATTAGGGAGGCGGCAGTGCCGCTGCCTGGGCAGTAAGGACCCCACCTCCCTCCCTAGCCAATGTCACCTGGAATGGGAAAGCACAGGAAGCGCAGTGCATCTGACTTCCCACAGGTCGCACAGGGATTTGGAAACCAACAGGTCTGTTTGTAAGCACCAGCCCGTTGGGAGGTGGCGACTGTCTTTCTTGCCACAAGGTGCTTGTGTGGTAGGCTTGAGTTCTCAGGCTTTCTCTCAAGCGTGTCAGGGCCTTCAAGAGAGTTGCCTGCTCCTCACAGAGCTCAGATCAAAGGAGGTATACATGTGACTGGGGAAGGGAAGGGTCAAGACAGCTCCTGGAAGACCTCTGCTTTGATCCTGAAGTAGAGACTTTTCAGATCAAAAGTTAGCACGTTGAGAGGTCACATGTTGTTTCATCAGGCCCCCTGGTAGGTGCCAGTGAAGAGCCCATGCTGTGCCACTCACCCTTTACACAGTAGGGTGCCATTTTGCCACTTGCACCGGGTAAGCTCACGGGAGTCTGGTGATGTGGGGGAGCCTCCTAAGGGTGCTGGATGTGTCCTGGCTTCCGATCTCTGATGCAGCTGTCTCTGCACTCACTGGCACAGTAGGGTAGATTCTGTTTTTCTCATTTTGGACCTGGGAAGTTTCTATGGGATTGTTGGTTCTATTCTTCTTCCCCATGAAGGGAAACTCAATGGCAGAGATAAAATTGGAATGCAAGCTTCCTGGTCTCCAGTTTAGATGTTGTGATGGGATTAAATCAGGTGACTATAGATTGCTACATGCATATGGTTGAAAGCAAGATTGTTAGTCATTGTAGCCTCCACAGAGGACTGGGTGTCACAGGACGGGACAGGACTCAAGGGCAGGGATGGTCCTCTGCTGGGAAGCGAACCCTTGCTTCTCCTAGCGTCCCTCCTGTGATAGCCTTCTGTGCAGTCCTTCAAAGACATTGTCCTTGTCCTTAGAGCAGTGTCCTCTGCATCCCTGTAGCAGGACCCTCCAACTACAATGAATCTGGTGTCGGGCACTCACTACCTGTCAGGCAGTCTTTCCGCAGGAAGAGAATTTTCTCTTCTTTCCAATCTCAGAGCTGCCTCTCTTTAACTTTTGTCCCCTAGGAGCAAACCCGTGCCCGTCACTCTCCCCACCCCACCCCCACAGCAGAGGGGCTCCACATAGCCCAGCTCTGGGCAGGCTTCATCACCTGGGAAAATACTACATGCCGGCATGTAAGTGTGTTGTTGCTGATAACAGTGCGAGGGATCTACATCGAAGGGCCTTTTTAGGATTGCTTCCCAATTAATTAGGTCAGCATCTCCAAAATCTGTTTTCAGTGGAGCTGCTTTGTCTGGTAGCACCACTCCCTGGCCTGGTAGTTGCGCTCGTCAGGTCCCTGGCCCTTGGCTCGCTTTAGGCCTCCTCTCTACCTGGGAAGAAGGTCATGTTATGCATCCCTTCTGTGATTACCTTGACTTTTATTTTATCTGCCCCCCTTCAGATCTTCCATTAAACCCCTGTAGATCCTGCTTCAAACAGGCAATTAGACTAACAACGTAATTATATCCCTCCATGCTAATTGTAACTGGTTTAGGTGAAAAACAAAGAGAAAGAAGCTTCAGAATCTCTGGAAACTAAAAGCAGGAGTTACAATTTCCAGGTATTTCACATCCCTGACTGCAGCAGGCTGGTGTCTGTGCCAGGCTACATAGTTTGCTTCTGGCCCCGAAGGCCACTGGGGCTCTCTCTCTTCTCCCAGGCCTTCTCTCTCCCTGTTCTTCTACAGTTTCCTCTTTCTGATTCCCTAGCCTTGCTGTCCCTTGCTTCAAGTCCATGACTCTCTCGACCATGTTCCCTCAGATCCTTGGAGAGAAGAGCGTGGGCTACCATCATTTCCAGTAGCTTTAAATTGATGACCCATGTGGTTTTCCCTGGGGAGGGTGGGGAGGATCAGGAAGGATGGGCAGACTTGGACGTGCAGCCCGGATTTGCCCGTAGGGTGTGTGATGAAGACACTCCGAGAGACTTGTGCCACCTTATTGTTGTCCATGTTTCAGAGGTGCTTCTCGAGGTCATGTCTGCGCTTGTGGATGAGTCTGAATCCCTGCTCTGGGCTGCCCTCAGGCTGAGGAGGGAGGCAGCAGGCGATGGGGCAGGGGGACCACTAGGAGGGGTGACATGGGATGTGGGGTCATGGGGGAGGGGCAGGACATGTTGTCCCAGAGGTTTCTTGGTAGAAGAGCTGTCAAGGGCAAGGTACAGGCTTGGGAGGAGAGCTCAGCAGGTGGTGAGCCTGGGAGTAGTCCCGCAAGCCCTGGTCTACTGGTAGCCTGAGCAGCCAGGGTACACAGAGCTGGGGCAGGAGCTGTGCTGCAGAAGAGCGGGCCATTTTCTGGAGGAAGAGGTGTGTGGAGGGAGTGTGTGGTTGAAGCAGAGGTTTAAGCCAAGGGATTTATAGGGATAGACGTATGTACTAGAAGGATGAAGCCAGCTGCACGTGGAGGCTGTTGGGTGGGAAGGCTCTTGAGTGGACACAGGAGAGCCTGCTGCAGCAGAAAGCCCAGGTGATGCTCTGTGTGCAGCTGTTTGCCGTGGTGGAGCTGGACTCGCCGTGTGATTCTGAGACAGTCTTTTTAGGAGCCCCTCTGTGCTCAGCAAGATACGTACATTCATACCAATCTTTCCTAGCAGTGGAAGCCTGTCAAGAATCAGTTCTGTGGAGAGAAGTTCCAGCTCAGACTCACATGGAGTAAGCCTCAAAGCAGACCTGGTCGTGAGCTTGAATGAACCGGCATGGCCAGATCAGCTTCTCCATTCTGTGTTCCTCTCCCATCTGCTGCCAGCATTTGCAGAGAGGAGCTCAGGAAATTCCATGGGTACGGGTGGCTTCCCGGTCATTGTGCCATTTGCCTTCTTGTCTTAAGACCCCAGAGAACCAGTGTGGTTCTGTGCCATTTTCTTTTTCTCAGAAACTGGGTTTTCCCAGTATGGCGACTGCACGTGGTTCAGGGTTTCCCTTCTGTGTGTCAGTCAGTTGCCACTTGGAAGCCCAGGTGGGAGACCATCCCCTGACAACTGTAGGAGCGCTTGGAACTCCACTTTCCTCAGCCTTTCGTGGTGTCCCACGTGGGCCACTTGGTGCCAGGTGTCTTGGCCCTGGGTTTGCCATCAGCTATGTGGACAGGGCGTTTCATTAAAATTTCCATTAACTATTTTTTTCTTTTTTTTTTTTTAAACCAGTGAGCAGTTTATAGATTCATTAACTTTTTACTACACTTGTGAAACCAGAAAGAGGAGAATAAAGGAAATGAAATATTTGGTCCGTGGCATTTCATTCAAAGATGGTGGCCCCTAACCAGGAGTACAGAAAGCTGTCTGAGCAGTGTCTGGAAGGTTTCTCTTCCAGACGGATCTCTGAAGTACCCAGACAAGGTCGTTCCACAAGCAGGGACACTCAAGCTCCACCCTTCCCCTGTACTTTGTAGCTAATCCAGACTTTTGTTCAAGGGTCCTGGTCAACTTTCACCAAGTAGATGGAGCCCTCCCAGGAGCACCCAACTCTAGGCCAACTGCATGCCTCTAAGTGCATTTCCTTATATGGAGGTGCAGAGGGACTCTGTGTTGCTCTGTCATTTCATTAGAGTAGGGTTAGTGATGGCAAGGGGACTGAGCATGTGGGCTTTGAACAGGTGATTTCAGACAAGTGGCTTAACCAGTCTGAGGCTTGCTTTTTTTAACCTATGAAATAGCACGAGGATCTCTAGATCTACCAGAAAACTAACACTGCCCATCTATATTGCACAGTTAAGTGGGAGGGTAAAAGGAAATGTTGACTAAAGATGACTGAGCCCGAGTCTGGCGGCAGGACTGGCTGTCCATGACGTTGTTATTTGAATCTAGTTTCTTCAAGCAACAGGTCATGCCACCTCTCGCCACCTCAGTTTCCCCAGTTGTGAAGTAGCTGAATAATCCTAGGTTCATGAGGAGGCTGGGTGAGATCAGGCACATTTAGTGAGCTTTTTGAGGGTCATTGGCACATCATGATATCTTAATATGCACTATAGACACCCTGCCTTTGTGATTACCACTACCTAATAGGCCAGCAAGATAGCTGAATGGACTAAGCACCTGCTTAGGCAAGCGCAAGGACCACGGTTTGATCCCTGGCACCACATGTTGTGTCAGCCCTATCCATGGGCATGGTGGCTGAGCTGGCCACTGAGACTGGGTGTGGTGTTACATGCCTATAATCCCAATGCTGGGGCTGAAACAGGAGGATCACTCTGAACCTGAGCTGTGTAGGGAGACCCTGTACCAGACACATTTAAAAAAAAAAAAAAATCTACCACTACGTAGTAATATAACAACTTCTCTTCCAGCATCTAATGTTTTCAAAAGCAGAGAATTTAAAAGTGATATCTCCCAAGATCCCTTGAGAAAGAAGAATTTTCTGCATCGTTCCAGTTTTAGTATATGTGCTACTGAAGCAAGCACTCTTAGCGCCTGAAAGGACTATTGGAGTCCCCTTGCCTGGCTCCTGGGTGGAGCTTGAGTGTCCTCGCCTATGAAACTGCCCTCTGGGTGGCTATGTCTCTGGGCCCACCCTTAGGACAGACAGACATGGGCTTTTGCAGTCACAGGTCCTCAGTATGAAACAAGATGGGCTGTAGGCCATGGTCTTGTCTCAGTTCCTGAGCTTCTAGGTATGCGTCAGGAATGTTTTAAAGCATGATGCGTCTTTCCTCAAAAGTAGTGATGAGAGAAATTCAAGTGGGAAGGAGGAAAACAAGTTATTTGTGTTCTGACCACAGGGCCAGTGACTTGTGGGTACTATCTCTGCGTATGGAGTGTCCGTTCATGTAAACTTCATGTAAAATAATGTGTACAGCCTGGATTCTGTTCTTGTCACTTAGAATGTTTTATGTAGCCCACCACCACCGGTGGACACCCATTCCATCAGCTTTGTAAGCAGGACTTCACTGACATTGTTGTGCTTAGTGGTCCCCCTCCCCCCCCAAATGCATATTATAAATAATGGGCATCTTTGTACATGACATTTTTTCCTTCTTTTGTACAATACTCATAGGCTTTGCTTCCCAGAGTGAGTTAAGGGATCTGGGAGTCAGAAAGGCTGTTGTGACAGCACTAAGCAGTGGCTGTGGCAGTTGGGGTGCACAGCTGCTCTGGAGACTCTTGCAGAAGGACCTTTGTGTGTGGATTGGCATGACAGTGTGGCCACAGCACTGCAGCGTCCTCTGTCTTAGATGAGGTTGGTGGCTTTTGGTGCCTGTTGTTTGCTCAAATATTTTGGACCAAACCATGAGCCAGTGGCTGCTGTGATTTTTGCATATGGCCTTGCACAGTGTTATTTCTACTTCCAGACCTGTGTTCTCCATGCATATAGCAGGCCTGCTGCCCAAAGGACTTCTGCCCAATTGATCAAGGACTGTGCTTTTTGTATAGTAAGTCTCTGACTTAAGAATGAGTTCCATTAAAGAAGAACTGTTTGTAAGTTGTACTCATTCATAAACTGGGCTCGTTTATAAGCCGGCAGAAGGATTCTCATCTACTACACCTCTGAAAGTTCACTACCTAAATCTTCATTAAGTTGAGCACCTACTGTACATAGAAGGTATTCGCCGGTGAAGTTGCAAAGAAAGAATTGCAAACCCACTTTTGAAAAATGTGGTATGGGAAAGGAGGGTGGTGATCAGTGCTTTGAGAGGAGGACTGAGACTTACCCAGTGTCTTCACATGTCTCCTCTCACTTGTTGAGTCATAATATTTTCTGCGATTTCTTGGTTTGAATTGGATGCAAGCCTTTTCCATAGCCTGCTGCTTTGCCTGTGCAGTTTGCTAACAAATGATGTTGTGATAGGTGGAATGAGTTTGGTGGCAATGGAGCATAATGAGGATGGTGACAGGGAAGACAGTCGCAGAGAGCACTGGGCTGTGCCGGCTGCTCTTCTGAAATCCTCCATGTGTGAATTCTTTTCTTTTAATGATTTCATTAACTCAACTCATTTCATGGAAGAGAAACAAGACATAGGGTCTTGGGAAGGGAAGGATGTTGGTGTTTGTTGTGAGAGAAGATGTGGCTTTGAGTTTCAGCCCTGCTAATAAACTTTGGGCAGAGTGACTTAACCTCTGCTCCTTCCTGTGAAATGTAAATCATGACTCTTGCCTTCTTAAAAGTCCAGTGAAGCGATGGGTGGAGAAATGCTCCCCTCCCCATCACTAAGAAAATGTGTGTTCAGTACTGATAGGTTGTGTTGTTTCTACCTCATCTCGACTCAGGTTTCCAAGAACCTGAGTCATTGTCCCCTTTAAGGATGTTGGGCAGAGGCCTTCTGTGTGCTGGGCTGCCTGGTGGACACTAGGGAATCCAGACACATAACCCCTACCCAGGGAAGATGGATGGTCCAGCTGGGAAGACAGGTCATAAAAAGATGACGGAGTATACCAGCTGCTTGATCAATACCGTTTGAATAGCCCAGGCAATAAGTGCTGTAAGAAAACAGGAGGGAGATGGCCTCCGTGGGCTGGGGGAAGAAGGAGCGGAGCCTTAAAGGAAAGGGAAAGGTCCTGTCTTTCTTTGCAGAATGTAGCTAAATCAAACCTTCAGTAACAGCCATGACAGACAAGTTCACAGGGTTGAGTCTGTGTCCATGTGGGTTAGGGAGATGCTCTGGCCTTTTAGGGTGCTGTTCAGAATGCAGCAGGAAGTGCTGGTGTAGATCTGGGAAGCCTCGGCAGGCAGAAAGCTCTGAGCCTTAGGAGTGGTTTTGCCTTAGCCCAACTCTCATCAGAGCCTCTGCCCAGAACCTTATAGGCGGTTCATTCTAGGTTTGGTCAAAAGATGCTTCTATGGTTAAAATAAATAAATAAATAAATAAATAAATAAATAGAAATATTTTTACATTTTATATATAAAAATGCTTCTAGAGCACCCAGTTGGTGCCGGCATCAGCTGGGAGATGGGGCAACTCTCCTTCCATGTGAGTTTCTTGTCCACAGCAGTTTCTCAGTGAAGACTGGAAGTGGTGCAAAAACATTGAAGGCCATTAAAGCATTCCCCCATGCTGGGGCCTGGGACCGCGGGGTCACATTTCCTTTTCTCAGACTCAGATTCCCATGATTTGGAGCTGTGATTCTGCCAGGTAGCACACCCAGGTAGCAGCCCAATCTGAGGCGGCCACATCTACACTGAGTCTGAACCTAGACTCTACTTGAGAATCTGGACCCAGGTACACCCTTTCAGTGAGCTGCACAAGACGGTGCTCCGTAGTGCAGGGCACTGTTATTTCCCAGGTATCCCTGCTTTCAGGCTTCAAGTAGTTCAGCCCTAGGAGGTTCCTTAGGGATATTGGCATGTGAGAGGCAAGAAGATGCCAAGGGCTATTTCTCCTCACTCCTGTGTCTCTCATGATGTCCCCTGTACTTCCCCAGCTCCCACTGGGAAGCGCCTGCTGGAATTTTGCCTCTTATTAGACAGCGCCAGCTTTTGGCAACATCATTTCTTCCCGTCGTCTCCCAGCTGCAGGCATGGAAGCAGCTCCCTCCTGCACTAATCCCTGGTCACACTTCTGCCTGTTCAGTTTTCTCAGATCACCCATCAGCTGCACGTGCAAGACCTTACCTTAAATTGCCTCTAAGACACCTAGAGTGACCTTGCTGTTTTTCTGGCCCAGCCTCAAAGGACATTCCCACATCAGCTGTCTTAAAAAAGTCTGCATGGAAGGAGGCACTGTGAATTCACGGCTGCCCTGGTGAATTCAGAGTACTTGATTTCTTTTTTTTTTTTTCTTTTCTTTTTACCTCTGCAAACAAAACAAAATTGTAGAATAATTTCAAAATGCTCTGGCTGTTTGTCTCCAGATTTCTCAGCAGGCACCCATTGGGGTGCAAAGAATTACAATCTTCTTTTCTTCATAGGCCCGTCATTCTGCAGAAAAATGGGTGTCTCCTGCCTTTCCAACTGTGAGAGAGACTATTTTGATTTTGGAAAAAAAAAAATTCATGCAGTTGTTTTCCCTCCCCCAGTTTGCCTGGACTGTTGATCTTGTAATATATTTAGAGAGATGGTGGTTGGCTGACCAGAAGTTATTTTGCAACAGGAATTCATAAGATTTCTACTTCTAGCATGTGTCCCAGACTTTTTTAAAAAACAAAAATAAAAAACTCACAACATCTCTTTTGCCCTGTGGTAATTACTTCTCTTTCACTAAAAAACAAACAAACAAACAACAACAACAACAACAAAAAACCCTTTGCACAATTTCTTTTTTCCTGTGTGTATCTGTCTGTGGTCTTTTCTATCTTTTGATATCACTTTTACTCTGAATTACAAAGGGCTACAGCTTCCTTGTAGAGATACATTTCTGCAAATGAGAATGCGGTAGTGTAAAAAAAAAAAAAAAAAAGATGTTTTGAGACCCAGGAGAACTTGGTTTCTCTCTACAAGGAGGACGGAGGGTATTGCCCTCGTCCTCACTAGGCTATCACAGCACTCTTTCTAGCCCAGCGCTTGTGTGGCTCTAGAACCTTCTCCACACAGGCCATGACTAATTGATTGGAAGTGGAACTGAAAAGAATGCCTGTGGCTCCCTTCTTGGGCCAGATGACTCCATAGACCAGGCATGATGAGCCATTTAGAGCTTTCAGTGATGCAAACACCCCGCTGTGTCTCATGTGTCACCGGTTCGCCATCACTGCTTTACACCCATTACTATCACAGTTCTCTTAAGGGTTAGCAATACCATTCCTTTTAATTTTAAATTGGTTGGCTGATCTTTATGACGCTCCATCATGTGCAGCAGAACCCTATCCCTAGGTGCTGTGGAGCCACTGGGGACCTCAAAACAGGTAGCTAGTAGCCTCAGGGAACCTGCAGCGCGCTGGAAGTAGCTGCACAGCTGGTGGTGTTCAGCTCATCCTTGATGCTCTAGGACCACCTGTCCCCGTGGCCAGGTGAAAATAGATGGGTGGTCCTTAATCTAGGCGGTGAGACAGCCAAAGCAGAGACAGAGAGGACTGCACCCAAGAATGTTAGGACAAGAGAGGCCTGTGCGACCACCCCATCAACTTTCTCCACTTCATAGCTATGGAAACGGAGGCTCCCAGGCAAAAAGGAAACTTGCTGGAACTAACCGAAGATCATTTTATAGTTCAAAATGATGGAGAAATCATTGTAATAAAAAGTAATAGTAAAACTAGTACCATTTTTATCATACTTGGTTCATATTGGGTACCATGCAAGAAGCTTTCTGTCTGTTGGTAGACTTTGTCCTCGGTAATCTTGTGGGGTTAGCACTGTCACTACCAGTGTTTGACAGCTGAGAAAACTGACCTATAGAGGTCATGTGACTAACACAGTGTCACCTAGCTTATGCGCACAGGAGCTTGAACCCAGCCCACGGAGGACCAGATTCTCTGCTGGGACTGATTGTGCCCAATCTTGTTGTAGTGACTCAGAATTTTCATTTTAATGTCTTAATTTACCCCTGCCCTGCTATTCATGTAATCAAAGTGCTATCAGCAAGGACCATTAGTACTGGCTGAGAATAGGACAGACCTTAAATCATGTCATCCACACAGCGGCCTGTGGCATTGGTGATTTTCATCTCTTTCACATGAGGGAACAGGGAGGCTCAGAGATGTGCGTACTTGAGCAAGGTTGCGATGCTACTTAGCGCCCAGGTCAGGATACAGGGCATTCTGGTCTGCTGGGCTCCAGGTTTGGTTGGGGAGGTCTTTGAGAGGCCATGAGGCCAGTAGGTCCACTGGGCAGACAGGAGCCTGAAGGTCAGGTGGTGCCTTTCCCTGCAGATGAGGAGGGGGCCTTCTTGTTCCAGCTTGCCAAGGCTCTGTGGTCACCAGCGCGATGGTGGCCATGTCACGGTGGGCTCTAGACTTGGGGTCCCTTGGAGAGATTAGGGGATATCCTCTTCCCCTCCTGTCTCACTTACAGATACCCAAGGAGAGGATTTACAACCTCGTTCCTCAAGTCTGGATTCATCTAATTTGGAGTTTGCAATTTTTTTGTGTTTATAATAGAACCCCGCCCCCTAGCAAGGAAGCAAAGAAGTTCTTTCTTAAACTCCCTTCCCCCACTTCCTGCTGATCTGAAGAGAATATTTATCACATATTTAATGAGTAATCTGAGTCTTGGCTTGGTGAGACTATACCAAGGCATGGTTTATGGCTGATCTGGTTTTAACTTGCTCCAGGCAGTTTTCTCTGGAGTTTTCTGTAAAATCATAAACCTGGAGAGAGAATTTTTGTGGAATCCAGTCACATGACTTGGTCTTTTATAAATTGAGAGATTAACTGTGTGACTGTAAAGAACTGAGGTGCATTCTTTTTTTTTTTTTTAAGAAAACAAACAGAACCAACAGAGCAGCATGCATGGGTCCAGAGGAGCATGTCCACATCAAATAAGGGGAAAGTCATTCCCCCAAGGTCATCCACTGGCTTTGGACGTGGTGACTCAGACTTTGAAAAGGTAGAGGTGGGCTGAGGTCCTGGCTGGGTCCCTGGACGCTGGGGCTGGTGGCCTGGTCTAGCTGAGGACATTAAATGAGAGGCTATATTCTGTGTCCCAAGCCAAGCAGCGCAGGGGAGGTGTTATTAGGTGACCCCACTTGTGGCTAGCGAGCAACACCTTCAGGGAGGCTGTTGGTGCTGAGCAGGTGGTGGTGCTCACACTGGGTGGAAGCTGATTTGTAGCCTGAAGGGCTGGGTACAGATCCCCCCATTTTACAGGGGAGGGCCTTGAAGCACTTGGAGTCCTGACTGGTACCAAATCTCACTGGTAAGTGATAGGACCTTATGCCCAGCTGACTCCCAGGGGTATCTTGCACTGGGCCTTGGCCTGGGCCTCTGGCTTCCTTCTTGGGGTTCAGGCCATCTTAGCCTGGAACCCTGAGTCCCCTGTGAAGGTAGCCATGTTTCTCTCTGGCCAAGGCCCCTCGTGCTGGGGAAGGAGAGGGCAGACTGCTAACTCTGAAACTCCTGTGTAAATGTAAAATTATTTCATTATAAGATGTTTAAGCACCATAGCAGCTTCTTGGCCCTGGCCCAGGGAACCACCACTCTGAGGCAACATACAGAACACTTTGTGACCAGCTTAGCCAAGGGAACAGAATGAACACGCTTTATACAATGGGGACCCATCATGATGCCCTGCTGATGTGGACATAGGGTCCTAACTGTGGTGGCAGCAGATGTCTTGGGGACCAGCCTTGCATATTGGGCATGGGTCTCATGTGGCAGCACTGGGAATGAGGGCTGCTGTCCCTTTCTTTCTGGGGTCCGAGTTCCCTCTTCTCCTTTAAATGTAACCCAGGCCCTTGGATAGGAGGTCAACTGCTGTGCTTCACTCCCTGCCGGGACCCAGGTCCCTATATACAAATGTCCTCTACACACAGCCTGAGACTGGCGGGCTTTCTCAGCAGTTTATTTATATTTAATTTATTTATTTGGTACAGGATCTTGCTGTGTACCTCAGATTCATAGTGATCCTCCTGTCTCAGAACTGGGATTACAGACAGGCCTGAACCACGATGCCCGTGGTTCCAGGGCTGACACAGCATGTGGTACTAGGATTTGAACTTCAGTCTTTGTGCTTGACAGGCAGGCACTCAGACTGCTGAGCTGTCTCCCCAATCCTCAACAGTTTCATCTTGAAAAATGGCAACAAACCCCTGCGTCCCCCTCGGCCTGTGTTCATGCCAGCTTTGTGCTAGGGTGACTTTCTTCATCTTCTCAGTTGGTCCTCCCTTCTCCCGAGAGCTCCCCCTTCCTGGAGCCTTCTCCCCTCCACCACCTTGCAAACCATCATCCTCGGTTCCCAGCGAGGTAATGCTGGTCTCTGTGGTGAGCCCCTTGCTTTCTGTCCCCATAATGTGGTCAGCAGGTGCTTTGGGGTTACACATGACTCCCAGTGTTACCCATGAGCTTCAGAGTTCTGAGCTTAACTTACCAGTGCTTGCTGATGACTGCGTTGATGATAAAGATGATGGTGTGTCAGGGTCTCGATCCAGTCTACATGGCTGCCCACAGAGAAGAGAACTCACCTCCTCTGGGAAACTGACAGGAAGCAGGCCTGTGAGGCTTCCGTTCCCAGGAGTTTAGTTCTTGACCCTCCATCCCAGAGACCTAGAGATCAGGGAGGGGTGGAGAGGCATTGTAACAGGGAGAAATAAAGAAATAGGTCATTTCTGGGGACTTCCCTTGTAGTTGCAGACTTGGAAACTTGGCTCATCCCTACCAGTGCGCCTGGGGCTTCTGTCAGAGAAGCTACTTAGAGCTTGCTGAGAGACAGTCTGCACATTTCTGTGCTGTGGACCATTGTGACTACTCCATGGCAAAACAAAAGAAACCTTGGTATTTTAAGTCCAGATTAAGGCCTGAACTCTCCCCTGAGTTCAGTTACAACCTCTTGGCATCAGTCTGTGCATGCTGGGTGGGCTTGTTCCCTCCTTCAGAAGAGAAGGCTGTGCTGCTTACTGACCCAGGCTTCCCAGCCACACAAGATGGCACCCTCTCGCTGCCTGCTTGTGGAGTTGTTGCTCCCCTTACCCAGCCCGTGTGAGCTTCATCCACAGAGAGACCTCATGTTCTTCCACATGGAGTGTGAGGCCTGCTGTCTCTGTGTCCATCCCTCTTCAGAGATGCCCTCGACCCTGCTGTCTCCTCAGGGCCTGTTGTCTGAGATGCTCATGGAATCCTGCTCATTCTCTTCAGAGCACAGCTTAGTCAGTCATGAAGTGATCACTGCCTGTCTCTTGGGTCCTGTGTCCCCAGGAACTGCCCTGTACATAGTAGGCACACACTTTAGTAGCACAGAAATGACTGGGTGAATGGATAAGGAAGCATGCTGGATTTGTCTTGGCCTTGCTCAGACTCACACATCTGATCAGAGCCCTGTAAATGTTTCCTGGAGAACAGCAGGAACCCTTCAGAGTCCCCCTTCCTTCCACTAAGAATCATCTTTCTGTTCTCTTTCCATCCCTGTCTGGAACCAGGGCATTCAGTGGCTTTGAGAAATTGGGCACAGTTGGGAAAGAAAATAAAAAATTAACCACCAAGTCCATGCCACTGAATAGAATCTAAGAGGCATGGCTTAATTGGAAAATTTATAATATATTTTGTTTGTGGGGAGGAGAAGCTTTGTTATAACTTGCAAAGCCATTGTTCAGCCTGGCATAGTCGCCCTTCCTAGGTGTTTCTCAGGAGCACAGGATGAATACAGGTAAGAGCTGCCTGTGCCCATGGTAGGCCCAGAGGTCAGATGGGAAAATGACATCAGACTGTCTGGGGTCAGGTTTCATTCAGTTGTTCTAGGGGTGAAGCAGTGCGTGTGTAGCAAACACAGCAGTAGATGTGGGGTGAGAAAGCCTGGGTGAGCCCCTGCTGATTTGCAGATCTCCTATAAGACCTTCAGAAAGCCACTGGGCCCCACTGGGTGCTCGATTAATGTGTGATCAGGGAGAACAGTTAAATGGCAGCATCCCTTCCGCCACTTACAACCGCATCGGGATATCCTGCTTGGTCTAGGTCTGTACAGTGCTGTATGCATGGTTGATATTCTCATTACAAGGACACAACTTTTGGAGTTTTTCTTGACTCTTTCTCATACCCCCTGCCCCTGTCCGTTGCATCAAGTCCACTGCCTTCCGCTCCACTCAGAGGCTGTCACTATTGCCACCAGCTCTGGGCACCATTGCTCGCATGAACCCTACAGTGGCCTCACAGTCTGCTTTCAGCACAGAAGTCATGCTGGTCTTCTACACATAAAGTTCAACCAAGTACTACAATAAAATCCAATTATGTCTCTTAGCCAAAGCTTTCTAGTGGCTCCCTAGAGTGATATCAAAGCCTCTTGAGGGCCCTGCATGAGCTGACCTGCCACACCCTCTGGGCCTGATCCTCCCTCACATCACCCCAGGTGCACCAGCATCCTTGCTGTCCACAGGCACACCAGGTCCCCTCCTGCCCTGTGTCCTTGGCAGTGGCTGTTCTCTCTTGCCTAGACCCTGTAGGACTTGTCTTAACACCTTCCAGCATCCACTTGCTTTCCAGGAAACTGCCCTATGCCTTCTTAATTAAAACTTAAGTGAGGAGACAGAAACTTACACGTTCAATTTTGGGGACTCTCTGGCTATTGGAAAGAGATATATAAATGGGCTTGAGTTGTTCCAGACCCAGGGTCCTCTGTAAATATTAGGGAATGTAAAATCATCCTCTGCGTAGGCACAGTACCTCCACAGGTTGTGGGTGGTCAAGTGAATTTTGCTTAGGTCACCTCTAAGGCTCCCTAATTTCTGCAGGGTGTGGTATACCAGTTGGCCACTTAGTACTGTGCGTATGACATACATGTGAAATATGCACATTGAGGCATAATATGCAATTGGTTTTTCTGACTATAACTTTCACATAAATCATGAGAATCGATCAGGAATAAGACTTTAAGAGTGAGAGAGCCTGAAGCAAGCTTCCCTTTCCTCTCTGGACCCCTGTGCATGGTTTCCTTCCCTAAGTAGATGCCCAGGGAGTCCTGACCACTGGAGATTTGGAATTGGAGCCCAGTGTTTTTGAAGCTGTAAACCCAAAGCACAGCATAGTGCGAGATACATAGTAGGTATTCAAAAAATGCCTGTCGAGTGATCAGAGGAGTAATTATTAACGACCACATAGTACCGCCAGTACAGTCCATTATTTATTCAGGCAACCTCATTATCAGTATTTTCTCAGAATCCCAACGAACATATTTGATAATATTTGCTAAATATTTGCCCCATTCTGTTCCCCAACCATGTGTTTTGCATATGGTCTTTGCCCAAAAGAAGTGGTATGCAGTCTTGGTGGTGGCAGATATTGAAGGAACTGGGGCCACAGACCCATAGGGTTGGTGAAGGCGCTGATGGCAGTGTGTTAGCAGTGTTGGAAGAACAATGAACAGGGACAAATTAAATCTAGTGGGGGGAGGGGAGTCAGTCCATTCTCCAGGGAGGAAGTGATTTTCAAGTTGCATTGGGGGAGGGAAAAGACAAGGTCCTAATTATTCTGCTGCGGACATGCGCTGGGCTGGGTCTGCAGTAGGCTTGGCTGGCTGAGGTGCCATCTTGAACATGCCCGCTCCAAGATGGTGGTCCCTGTGACCTCCCAGAGATGGGGGCACCACAGGACCCGTGTGCTTGTGGCGACACCTCAGGTTCCCTGACTCTCTGGTGCAGCTCCCTTATCACAGAAAGGCATTTCACTCTTCGAGATCAGGCAGCCAGGACCCAAGGAGCTGTTTTTCCTCCATTGTGCAAGCATGACAAATCATTAATTTTTGATTGATTTGCTTAGAATTATGGGCGCCCCAGCATTCTTTCCGCCGCTGAACAGCTGTATAACAAATGAATATATCAGTGTGCACAGAAGATTGGAGATCTAAGAGAAGCAATTACAATGGTTCCCCCCTCCCCCACCTGCCCCTTCCCGGGCAATGAAGGGAGGAAATTTTTACCAGAAATTCCTCAAGTGGCTTAGAAAAAAAAAAAAAAAAAAGCCTTTTTATAATTGAATTAAATCTTTATCTCTTTATCTTTTGCAGCACATTTCTAAATACACACTAACCTCCCACATGCTTGGGTTCTATCCATCCAGCAGAAATCTTTACTAATGAAATTTCAACTTGTGAATTAAAACCAAAAATGAAAAAAAAAGAGCAGATTTCACCCTTTCTTTTTTCTTTTCTTTTTTTTTTTGGCCACTGCTATTCCTTTAAGATTTTGGAACCATACCAGTGCACTAAATGTGACCTCCATAACTTTTAAATTAAGAATTTATGCTGGCTTGAAATTTATGAAATATTTCAGCATGAAAGAAAGCCTTTTTCCCTCAGGAAAATTGAGCAATAAATCACAGCACTGTGGATTTACTGCCCTAGAGCCAGCGAGAG
This sequence comes from Myocastor coypus, assembly GCA_004027025.1. NCBI lineage: Eukaryota > Metazoa > Chordata > Mammalia > Rodentia > Myocastoridae > Myocastor > Myocastor coypus. The sequence goes on along the minus strand of PVJA010002851.1, from coordinate 68,997 downwards.
ATAGGATTTTTTTTTTTTTTTTTTTTGCTTCATTCTGAAAAAAAAAAAAAAATGTAATCATATAAGACAGCTTAGCTGCTGTCCTCCCACTCTCTAGAATTTTTAATTTCAGCTGTTTCTGCTTGGATTTATTTCCAATATTCCTGCTCGGCTTTTCAATTTCCTCAGTTATTAAATTTTAATTCAGTGCATTAGCATTTAAATTAAAAAAGGGTTTATTTTATCGAAATCGTTGGCCAGCCCCCACCCCGTAGCACACGAATTGCCTGTTTCTGCCATTTGCACAAAATGTGAAATGCAGCTAATGTCTTACAACTTACATTTGCACAAATTTAGAAATAAAATTTCTGGGTTTGGAATAATATTTTCTTTCCAAGAAAACCCTTAATAAGAGAATGGAAAAGAACAACTTAACATTCATTTGGGAGGGAAGAGGCGGGTCTAATGAAACTAAAAATAGCTCTGCCCAGGTCCTGTGGAGAAGCTAGTGAATAGGGGATGAGTGGGGCTAGGAAAGGGGGTTGGGCACTCATGGCTTGGAGTCCCCTGTACCCCACCGCGGCACCACTGCACCGCTGCACGAGGAGGACTTTCTCCCACATGCCCTGTGCCCTCCACCATGTTTCATTTGCCAAACAGTCTCTGGTTAAGGTTGACAAAGAGGTGTTAGGGGTGGGGAGGTCTGATCCAACCTTCTGCTCCCACCCCCATTTTTACCGATGCAGAGCCTCAGGTCCAGAGAGAGGAAGGAGCTTGCGACACTCCAAGTGAGAGCTAAGACAGCTAGGAAGAAACACCCCCTGAAAGCACATGGCCCCTTGGGAGATGAGGATGGTGTCACACAGCAGCCACCAAGTCCCCATTACCTGAGCGGCTATTGCTTATACCCAGCATGAGCTTGGAGTCTTCCTTGTATTCTGTGTTCAGGGCAGTTCCCACGCAACCTCGGGGCTCTTCTGGTGTGTTGAACACTCGTGAGGTGGCACTTGCAGCATGGGACTCTGGGTAGCCCAGGGTGGTTGGTGACTGCTCAGGTCCTGCCACATAGCCGTTCTGTAGCCTCTTGGATGCAGTCAGTGGTGGCTTCCACCTCTATAGTTAGGGTGGTTGACAGGGTACTAGAGCTGAACCCACCCTAAGCACTTTCACACATGTGCCCTAGTTAAAGATATAGATCTGATACCTCTGCTGTGAAATGGGTCCTAGGATTCGTGCCTCACAATTTGCAGGTGAGAAACCTGAGACCTCAGCAGCCCAGGTGACTCTCGGAAGATCACACAGAGAAGATCACACACGCTAGAGAAGGGCTCAGACTCAGCCTCTGTGCCCTCAGCTCTTTAACTTTAGTTCACGTGGAGAATCAGGTCATATTATGTGAGGCAGAGGAGAGTTTGTTGTTTGGGTTGAATCCCGTGAGACTCCTCGTCCTAGACCGTTTTGGCCTAACAAATGGCAGCCCCAGAGATCAAGTTAATTCAATCATATCAGCATGATTTATTTGCAAGGACAGGGGCAAAGCCAACCAGGTATCACATCTCTATTCTAAAAGTGGCTGCTGCCAGCACCATGGGCGTCAGCTGCAGGGCCAGGACGCTGTGCTCTGTCACGGTGGTGGCCCATGGTTGCCGTGTGCTGTGTGGTATTGTCACCTGGCATCTGGGATGTCTCCTGCTATGTCTATTGCCCTTCACCATACCATCCCCTACCTGTACTTGCCACTAATTGGAAATTCCTCACCCTGTCCCGGTAGGTATTCCTGCATTCTGCAGCTCCAGGACCCTAGTGCCACTATCTCAGCCTCTGCAAAAGGATTTGTTTCAACAGCTCTTGGGATAAGTTTAGTATTATCTTTGTTTTATAAAAATGAGTGGAAAAAAGAAGTTAGAATATCTGCCGGTGAGACATGGCTGAAGGGTCTTCAACTCCATGAAAGAGAAACACAGATGGCGATGGTGAGGCACACCAGAGGCAGGGCCTTAGAGCCTCCCTATTCTGTCATGTGTTCACTGCTCTTGACCCGGTCAACGCTAAGCAAATCTGTGATGGGAAATGGCAAAAAAGCATCATTAAAAATGTGTAAGCCTTACTTGGAGAGCACATGCAGAGGTAGGTGGGAAAAGAAAGATCATTTGAGGTTTAGCTCTCTGGGGCAGAACTCCCACCCCTGTGTGACTCCTGCCTCTTAGGGTGTGAACATTAAAACAGCTTTGTGTACGAGTGTGCAAGACATCAGAAAGAGCCTACAACTGACCCTGTTCGTCCGCTCCTGGTAAAATGTTTCTTTCACTGAAATCACACATCTACACCCCATCTCACTCTCCTTTCATTCTTCTCATGTGGAATAGGGGGTGCTGGGAAGTCACCCCACTTTCTATTTGGATCTCCTGAACATTGGTGGGAAATGGGGTCTTCCAGAGCTGAGGGCATGGCTGTGGAAATGACTCAGCCCCAATCTCAAGCTGGGGAGCTTTCAATAAATGACTTACAGGCACTGAGCCTCTGTGTCTCCACCTGTGAAGTGGGAATAGTGTATACATGTTAGGGACCTGTCCAGGACCAGATAAGAGGAAGCAGTAATGTCCCTCCAGTAGTGGTGGTGGAAAGTTGCCCAAGGAAGGACCCCAGGGGGCCAGGCAGGCGCTGGATATAAGAGGAGGAAGCAGTGAGGACTGTGAAGAGTCAGGTAGGTTGGCGCTAGCTGTCACTCCGTGGGCCTGACTGTCTCTGGATTTTTAAAGAGAGAAGCTAGAAATCTTTTTTGGACAAAATACCCTTATTTTATGTTAGCAGTTCTCTTGAATGAAGCCCACCATCCGATTTTGCCAGCTTGCAACTTCTGTCTCAAAGGCAGTAGTAGCTCTGTTCTCTGTAGATCCTGAGTTCTTCATCCATAGTCCTGAATCCTCCAAGCTGGGAGACAGAAAGATTGTAGTCAGTGAGCAGCAGAAACTGGACTGGAAGGGCAAAGAGGCCGCTTGTGGCTGCCTGTCACATGTCCACGTGGGGTTGCCTGTGCCGTGCCACCACTGAGACCTCTGCATGCAGGAGGACTGGGGCCTCCAGACTCTGCTGGAGACTGCAGAGGTGCAGGGCATAGGCACTGGTGTCTTTGTAAACTTGGAAACATTTGGAACTCGCAAATGTGCGTTCTAGCTTGTTAGCCCTGCATGATGCTACTGTCACGAGTTTTGAGAGGGTGAGGGAGTGCATTTCAGCCACAGTGGTGGGGGATCCAGGCCTTTGCTGTGGCCTCCTCTGCATCCAGGTCTCCTTGAGCACTGGCTTGAGAGTCAGGACTCCAGGTATTTGGCTTTTGGCCCTCGTGAGACTCCAGACATCTCCCTCTGTATCAGAAGCCCTAGTCTCTCCATCTCAATGAGAATTTTATGATTTCTGAAAATTTCATTTGGTCAACCCTCTCTCTCCATCCCCCACCCTCAAATAAAAGAGATTAAGAACTAGCACTCTCTTGCCTTCCCCTGCTCATAGGGTTGGGGGACAGAATATTTTAACATAATAGGATTTTTCCCCTCTAGTTGGTAGGAATAAATCTGCAGCTACTGTTCTATTGGAAATCCCAGCTGAAAATAAAAACGGTGCAATTCAATCTCAGATTTAACTGGTTACTTACTTTTCATGGAGTCCCCAGGGCTGTGTGGTTGCTAGGTTTGTGTTGTCAGTGGGTGCTCAGCAGGACTTAAAGGGCCAAGCAGGTGGGTTAGGGAAGTATTCTGAGCCCCTCTCATCTTTAGGGGCAACTTTTTCCAGCCTGGAGGTGTGGGGCAGGGGCTGGGGGCCTGCTCACCCTCTGTCTGAAGGCCAGTCAGTGTTCAGCAGAGTTGGTGAGGTGACAGTAGGGAGAATCTCTTGTCTTGAGCCCTGGCTGATGGAGGCGTTTGGGTTTCTTTTGCAGGCTGACAGAGCCAGTACAGCTGGAAGAAAAAGCACCGCAAGCAGGTATGCCCTTCCACGCCACCGGCACCCCTCTGCCTCTGGCCTTCAGCTACTGCTCTCTGGTCCTCACCTCTCTCCTGGAAGGATGGATGATCCAGACCGGAAGAATTTCAGCCCCCGAGGATGTGAAGCATGAGCCTCAATGTCCATGTTCCCTCTGTGGGGATCTGGGACTAGAATGCAAGCTTGACTCATTCTTGGCCCGGTCTTTGGTCACTCACACTGGGGCAAACTTAGGGACAAAGCCCAGGATGGGGAGCCTCGCTGCTATAGCATGAACTCCAGAGGTGCAGGTCCCCTCTAGTATTGAGTTCTTCGGCCCATGAGCTCAGTTCTAGAGCAGGGTAGCAGGGTACTCTGATGAGCCAAACCAAGGTCTATCCCTACCCTGGAAACTGGGAGGTGAGAGAAGGATGGTCCCCAAAGGAAAGTGGGACTGTAGCACCAAAGGAGAGAAAGACATATCAGTCCAGCCCAAACTGTGGATGTTACCACAGGTGGCAAAAGTAGCCACTTGGTCACTGTCAGCACTCAAGCTGCTGGTGCCTGTTGGGCACAGCAGAGCTGAAGCAATGTTGTAACCTTCACTGGGGGCACAGGAGGCAGGAAGAAGATGACAAAGGACAACCAGGGGATGATGGCTCCTAGCTCAAGCATAAAACCTAGAGTGGGTTTTGGGGGGTCCTTGCTGGACTCGAAGATCAGATTGTGAAGTCCAAGTAGAGTTTTCCTGTCGGTCCACAGAGTACCAGTTCTTTAAAATGTTTAATGGGGGTTTCCTGTTTGTGGGCATATAAAATTGGAGGGCAGTAGGTTCAACAAAGTCAAACAGCTTTCTTTGTCACTTTCAAGAGTCTTTTTTGTGCCGATGGGCAGGCCTGGGAGCATTTAAGGGCGAGAAATGAGAATGCGGGTCGCAGATCCTGACACCAGTTGGGAGGTCCCCGGCACACACAGCTTGGCGTGGCCTGGAAGTGCTACGTCCCTGGCCACCCGAATGGCCTCTGACACTTTCTCAGTTCTGCCAGGGTAGAATGACAGCAACCCTAGATGAAATGTGAATATGTATGTAAATGGTGGTAGCTTGGTGACCCCATCTTACGTTGCCTCTTGCCTGACAGCCTTGGTCTGAAATACACTTCTCTGTCTTCCCAGGTTAGTGCCCTTCACAATTCAGTCCCCTCCCCGCCTTGGGGAAGCTTCCCCTGATCACCTTGCCTGAGGTACTTCTGTCCCAGCCCACGACCTTCTCATGCTTACGCTCCTCCTTATTCCTTTTGCTTGTGCGAGTTTTCTGTGTCTGATCTCAGAGTGCTGACTCCACAGGGATCCTGTCTGTCCTGGGCACCGCTGTGGGACTGGGCCCTAGTAAGCACTCACTGGGTGCTGACGTGATGGATACAGTGACAGAAGGGGGAAGGAGAGAGGTGATACGGGGTAGGAAGTGTGCACTGGAACGGAAGGGTTGGAGCCCAGAAGGGCAAACATCTTGCCTTGGATCTATGAGCATCATAGAGATCCGTGGACCAGCAGCTGTCTCTAGTGCTGTGTGCCCAGGACCTCTGCTGGTGGCTTTGCGTAAGCACACTGTGTGCGTGGCCTCCAGGGCAGTGGTTGTCCTTCAGGCTGTTTGCCGGTGCGTGGATGTTCCTTGGTTCACAAGTGTTTGCTTTTTGTTGCTGAAACAAAATACCTTACGTACACAATTTGAAGAAAGAAGGACTTATTCTGGCTAACCATTTGCGTTCACCATTGGCTGGCCCCAAAGCAGAGACATCAAGACGGAAGAGTGTGGGTGAGCAAGGCTGCTCCCTTATGGGGCCAAGAGGAAGAGGCTGAGGATCTATGCCATCCGAAGCTCACACTGTGTGATTAAGCACAGGCATATGCAGAAGTATACTTCATTAACCTCCTGGGAACCTCCCAAGCCAGTCAGGTGGACAGTGAAGAGCAAACATCACAGAAGGTCAGGACTAAGGACTAGAAGAGGCCTTGGTGTTTGTCTCATCCACCCTCCCAGTGTGCATGTAGGGAGAGTCAAGCTTTGGAGGAAAAGTCTTTCTCAGAATCCTGTGAAGAACGAGTGGCCGTGTCCGGTCTAGAACCTGCTGGAGCTGGGTTTTCTCACACAGTGACACCGTACTGAGCACAAGTCAAGGAAATGATGGCACCTTCTGTCCACATTGTGTGGGTGCCACTGTGCCCAGCTTAGTGAGCTAGCTGTAGACTTTGGTGGGCCAGGCACAGGTTCTTTCATCCAGGAGACCCTGGAGTGGCTTTCTATAGGCTCTGTTCAAAGTGCTGGGTCCACATCAGTGGACCACGACATGAAACTCCATCGACCTCCGTTGTTCTTTTTCCTTGATTGACTAATGGTTTGATAGTACTGGACGTCAAGTCCAAGGTCTTCAACCTGAGCTACATCCCTGCTGGCCCTCCTCCTGTTAGATTTTTAGGGAGTTTCTGAGTTGCTGAGCTATTTAGGCTGAGCTCAGATTTGTCATCCTGTGCCTTAGCCTCCCAGAGTGCTGGGATTACAGGTCTGTATCCCCATACCTGGGCCCTCACATCACTCTTATAGGGCACGGCCCTTGCCCTCAGTCTCGAATGTACATACTTTTCCCACGCTGGTTGAATGGTATGACATTTTAGAGGACAGCAGGTGGGTTTTCCCACAATGTTTTGAGCTACCTCAATCTATGAATTCAGTGCTGTCAGTCCATGGCTGCAGTCAGTGGAGAAGAGTTCAGAGATTGATTAGAGATGCCTGCCCCTTCAGTAGAGCGGTAGAGCAGTTGCTGCACAGTGTCTTGTCACTAGGTGTTAGTGGCCAAGCCCTGTGTTATTACTGTGGCTGTGTAACATACATCAGCAAGGACCAGTCCAAGCCTTTGAATCATGTGTGATTTGTGGTGTGAAACAAGAGTTCCTATTAACAACAACTGCCATGCAATGAGCATGACCTCGTCAGACTCCGAACTACTTTGAGGTATTTGTTTATTAATTGTGTGTGCTCTCCCTAACGTCCTTGTAAGGGAGGTACTTGTATTATTTCACCTTATAGATGAAGGAAGGGGAGGCACAGAGAGGTTGACAGGCCTAAGGCCACCTCCTTGGAAGGAGATGGTAGAGCTGCTGGTGCAGGTTTCACTGGCTGGCAGTACATGCTTTCCTGCTCTCTCCTCCTGTTTCTGAATGTGAAGAGCCTGGTAATGGGAGTGTTAGGAGTGTTAGGCATGGCCAGAGATTGTGCCAGAGCTTGGCAGCCCATCAGCTGGCAGGGACTCAGGGAGGGCTACTGCTTCTGTGGCTTGAGCCAACAGCATCCTGAAAGGTAACCCAGTGTGGCTGAGTAGTGACTTGGTCATCTGACAAATGGATGACACAGTCAAGCAGCAAGAGTTCCTTAGCAGCGGCCATAGCTAGTCCCCCTAGTGACTTTGACCCTGGCTGTGTGGTATTTAGATGCATGGGCACAGGGCAACAGAACCCATTTAAGTTCCTGTTTCCAGGGGGGAAGTAAAGATCTTAATGCTCCTCAAACTCAGAGCCAGGCTGGATTGCTGTGGGCCGGAATGCCCTAGAAAGACCCCTGCCCCTCTGCCTTGGCCTCTGCTCTCAGCCATGCGTGGTGTGCTCTGGTATTACACCAAACTCTGCTTTCCTCCCTGTGCCTTCCTTTTGGCCTGAAACACACAATTTTGCTATTACTCCAGAGGGCTTCTGGCTCAACCCCAAAACCAACAGCATGGGCTGCTAAGGAATTAGTGTTAAATTGAGGGGGACAAGGAGAGGCGGGGTTCCTGATCTTAAGAAACAGCCCAGCGTGGTTTGCTTTACTTTCCTGTAACCTAACCTTAGTCAGTTTTACAAGACCAGTGATCCTGCCCTCAAGGTTAATGCTGACCTGGTGTGCAGGGTACAAATCACAAAGCAAGTGGCAGCCAGACCTCATTTGCTGTAAGAGGCAGGGGGCCTGCAGGGCCTGAACTGTGGAAGAGGCTTTTTGTAATCAGGTAAACGCATTTGCAGGCTTGCTGTAGGGGAGAATTATGCGTTTCTTGTTGGCTGATGCTTGTCAGAGTGGAAGCATCCACAGATAATCTAGTCCAGCCCCTCGTTTCTGTGATCATGAAGCAGGAATAGAAGAGGTCAGCTGGCTTGTTGCTCCCTTGTATCCAGTTTCTTAACAAGTGAGCAGGGCCCTGGAGGCTGGAGGTTGGTTGGAGATGATGGCAGAGCCAAGCCTCGTCATTCACTCCACAGTATTTCCTGGGTGCTCGGCACTACCCTAGGTGCCGGGGCTCCAGAGCTGAGCGAAGCCGCATTCCCTGCCCATAGCGAGGTGGTGTTCCACTGGATGTGGCTCTCAGGTGACAGATCTCTAACACATTAGCTCTGCAGATGTTAGATATCCATTGCTGTGGGAGAGCATGGTAGTTACATGGTGGACGTGCGTTCCAGGTAGAGACAGCGATAGGTACAAAGGCCAGAGCGTGCCTGTGCATAAGAGCAACAGGGACAGGGCCAGCGTGGGTGCTTAGGCCCTTGGGGATAGTTGGAAGGACCTTGGCCATGACTGTAGCACCTTGGCCAAATTTTCCTCCTCCTAGGAGCCCTGTGAGGTAGCCCTCCAGAGGCAGTTGCTGCCATATTCGCCTGAGCTCCCCCAAACTGTGGCTTTGCATCTAGCTGAGTTTTAGCCTTAAGCTCGGGTCTTTTACCAGGGGGCCACTTAAGGATGACCAACGGGCGTGTGGCTGCACAATTCTCCAAGCACTGTCTCTTCATTGAGTGCTGTGGCTTCAACAGCCAGATGACAGTTGCCCTAAACAAATTAATTTCATTTGCACAAAGTTCATCGGTAACAGTCTGCCCAACCCTAGTTAGTGGACAGCTGTGGTATGTGCAGAGTGAAGCGTATGACGACGGGGGTGTTTTCGCCAGGAGGCATCTTCACCATGACTCTAGGCTTCTGTTCCTATTGGTGGAGCTCAGATGCCACACCCAGAAGTGGCCATTCTGTCCCTACCAAACTTTGACCAGAGTTGGTCTACAGAACCATACACAAGCTGCAGGCTGCCTCTGGAGGCTCCTGTGCTTATTCCAGGGGCCAGTTGCTTCTGGTGGGCAAAGTTCACACTACTTAATCAGCTACCACTAAACCTGGGGTCTGTCAGTAAGGCAGATTCTGGAAAATTCAGAAGCAGCTTCAGCCTCAGTCTCTGCATGCAGACTGCCACTCCCATATGGCAGAGTCCACAGAGTCGTTTTTGCCAAAGGGCACCTGAGGGTGGCTCTGCAAAGGGATCGAATGGAGCCCTTTGGGACCCTGTGTTTGGTCCAGCCATGCAGTACAAGTACTGCTTGGCCCATGTGGGCAAATGAAGCTCTTCTGGTGAAGCTGGGGTTATATAAGTTTAGAGCACACAGGATCTGGCTTTGTCTTGAAGAAGCATGGGCTGGAGTGGTCACTAGGAGACCTGGCTTGTTGGTTCTTGGGCCCCTCATGACAAAAGCCTAGGACTGAGGAGCTTGTGCTATAGCTTCCTGGGACCTCACCATCTGTGTAGCCTGGTGATGGGAGAGTACATCTGATCCTCCCCTTGCACTTCCTGCACACGTGGGGTGGAGCGCTGAAGAGAAGGTAGGGTGTCCCACCCCTCCAAGGTCACCTGCCCCTACCACAGCGAGCCCGGCTGTGGTGTGTCCCCAGTCCTTCTGTCTTGCTACTGCTGTCTGGGGATCTGCTGTGCCCACTGCTCCTTCTGTCCTCGTGCAGGCTGAAAATTGCTCTACTTTCATATATGAAGTACTCTATCCATGGCTTGAGAATGGACGTTTTTCATAGCTTGGCCAAACTTCTCATCTGTAGTCTGGGAGTTTTATAAGAACCACCATCACTCGGTCCCTGCTGTGTACAGTTGTTCCTCGGTATCTGCATGGGACTGTGTGGAGGACCCCACTAGACACTGATTCCAAGGAGGCTGAAGTCCCTCACAGAAGTCTCTTGTGTATTGCACATCCTCCCATATACTAGGCATCATCTCTGGATTGTAGTACTGACCCAGTGTAAGTGCTGGGTACGTGGTTGGCCTACTGTACTGTTTAGGGAATTACAATGAAAAAAAAATCGGTCCATGTTCAAGAATGCAGCTTTTTTGCCTGCACATGTTCAGTTTGTAGTTGGCTGAGTCTGTGGATATAGAGGGCTGATTGTATGTGGCACCCTACTGGGTACCATACATACATCTGTCCTGTAAACTTCTGGACCTTTGAAGTCAGTGTTAGCACAGTGTAACCCTTCCTGGTCAGTGTTAGCGTCTTGGTTTACAAGTGATGAAGGCATGGACAGGTTAGGAAACCTGGCAACAAATCCTATATCAAGTTCCTCGGCCCCAAGCAACTTGTGAGGACAGACCACAGACAGGGGCATCTTGGTAGTACATCCAGGGCAGTGTACAAGCCTGGGTTGGGTGTCCCCATGGAGTGCCTCGGTCCGATCCAACTGGGAATCATACACCAGAGTGTGTTGCACACTGGGAGGTCTGAAAAGTGGAGGGAAAGAGACCAGTGGTAGTGGCAGGAGGGTGAAGCACATGGCAGGGACTGCAGACCACCTGCTGGCGACATGGGCAGGGTGGAAGTGGATCAGGACTTCTTCCGGGAAGCATCTTCATCCAGTCATTCCCAGGAGGAGGTGGACAGCAAATGGCAGAAAGGGACAGGTGCTGAATGGCAGTCTCAGCGGGAAATAAGGTTGGTGGGCAGAAAGAGTACACGGAGCTTGTTTGTACGTCCTGCACAAGGATGTGGGCGTGGCCTCGCTCTTCCGTTGGGGGGCTCCTCTGGGGCCTGTGTGGGACCCTGTGTGTGTCTGGAGGTGCTGTGCCCTGGAGAGGCTATAGACATGGTCCCCTTGGTGATCTCTGTCCCCCACCGCCTGTGTCTGCAAGGTGGACAGATGTGTGAGTGAGGACACCACAGGGAGCTTTGCTGAGAACAGTGCTAATGGATCAGAATTATGCCGCTGCCAGACTCCTGGAAAATGAAGGCTGCCTGTCTGCACAGAATGCTGATAGCATTAATTCCTTTTAATGTCCAACCTCATAGGTGCCATAGGACCTATGAGAGAAGGTCCCAGCTTCAACCAGAGAGCCCCACCTAGCTGAAATTTGGACTTTGTCACTTGATGTGTTGCCTGGGTCTCTCAAATTTCCCCACTTTAGGATTCAATTAACCAGGGAATTTACTCCTAATATTTAAGTCGTAACGCAGTCTTTCTGAACTGAGGTGTTGCCTAGCATCGTGGCTGATGCAGTGCATTGGAAATTAAGTGTCTAGGAATTATCTCAAACTAATGGTACATTAATGCACTGCAGGTTATTTTGAGTTCTTAGACTGTTAAGAGTTGTTTAATAGGTTAATAGTTTTAATCTATTTAATCTTTGCAGCTTGACTATTTATTAAAGTAGATCAGCGACACATGATAGAACTGGAAGTGTAGACCGTGTGGAGGGTTGTTAAGGGCTGGGTGGTGAGGGCCTGAGGACTTGAAACTTGGGCAACGTTGTGAGTGTCTTGGTGGTCTAGGTAACCCCCCAAAGCCTCATGCAGTCATGGGGCGACTTCTAGAGTTTGTGATTAATTAATGATCCATTGCTGGGCTTATGAGTGTGAGTGCTGCACTCCCCAATAACCTGAATGCAGTGTAAGGGAGAGAGCGAGGCTTGTTCTCTGCCACTGCTCCTTCCTTTTGCCTCTTGCCGTTTTACTGTGGTCTGCTGCCATCAACCACTGCCTTCTGCCATGTACCACTCCGCCTTGGAGCCAGCTGATTATGGACTAAAACCTCCATAAAAAGTGAGCTAAGTAAACATTCCCTTCCTTCATCTGGAGTGTCCGATACTTTGTCCCAGCAAAGAGAGCGAGATAACTGAGACAGCGAGTGAGGACAGAGCCGGGCCCATTCCCAGTGCTTCTAGCCTGAGGTCTCACTCCAGGTCCTGTTCCTCAGCTCTCTCAGGCTAGTGTTGACATGGCCCCCATTATGATTTATGACCTTGTCAGAGGACACAAGGGGCTCTCTTTCTCTAGAGGCTGTGCCTGAATGCCTTAGCTACCTGAGCGCATGTCAGGGAGGGCTGGTCTGGGTCAGGTGAAGGCGACATCACTCTGCTCCTTCCATTCACTGAATTGGTGAAATCATCAACTGTAAAGGTACTGGTGATGGGCAGACTGCGGAGAGAAGATCACCTGGTACTGGCGTTGACCTTCCCTGGCTCGTTTGATGAACGGGCCTTTACTGACCGTCTGCCATGTGCCACGGCACTGGGGGCGGTGAAGAGCAAGACCAAGTCCTGTTCTCTTGTAGCCCACATTCTAGACAGGGAAACATATGATAAAGTGGACAGATAATTAGCAGAGGCTGTTGGCTATATAAATACTGAGAAGCCGCAGATGGGTTTTGACCCAGGAGGGACCTCACTTGGCTTATTGTAACTGCTTCTCTTTGGCTGCTGGTTCAATATAGAGTTCATAACAGTGTTAGGAGGGGCTAGATGAGTCAAAGGGTCCGGAAGGCACACAGACAAAATGAGTGGGTTGCAGAAGGACGAGGAAGGTGGCTTGAACCATCATGGTGGCTTGGGGTGGCTAGTTCGGTTCAGGTGTTCGGCACATTTTTACAGGTGGAGTTGACAGGATTTGCTGATAGGTCCATTAATAGTGCCTGAGAGAATAAAATTAATAGGGGCTGAGAAGATGGAAACATCTATGAATTAGCTAGAAGGACAGAATGACCATCACCCTAAGCAGAGAAAACTGTGGTTATCTGATTGTGTTGTCTTAGACCACAAGATTGGGTAGACAGGGCACTAGGCTGAGAGGCAGCAGAGATTTCCTGGGGGAGAGGGGTGGTAACAGTTGCTCTGTTTGGGACTTGTTAAGTCTGAGGTCCCAGTTAGGCATTGCAGGAGGAGGGCTCAAGCACGTGCTGTTTGCTCATGCTCAGAGGTCAGGGAGACACGATTTGAAGTTCATTATCACAGTGATCACTGAAAAGGATGTGCTTTTACGACATCCAACAGAGAAGAGGTTCCAGAACTGATTCTAGGGCTATGTCACCAGAAATTGACAGGTAAAGGGGCCTCAGTGAAAGGCAAGGAGTGGCCATGACATGGAGGCCCTGAGGTGATACGGAGCCAAGTGAGGGGAGAGGTGGGTGAAGGGGGGAGGGGCTCTGTCAAAGGCCTCTGGTAGAGGATACACTGGATAGAAGCTGAGAAGGGATAGTTGGATCCACCAGGGTCACAGGGCATCTCAGGGGAGCAGCTCTGACGGTACAGGAGAGCAACAGCCTCAGCAGACTTAAGAAAATTTGACGAGGAGAAGGCCACCAGGATCTGGAAGTCGTAGTGATCATTCACACTTGGGTCACTGGTGACAGGGGTGAGGGGTAGAACTGAAGGGCTTTGTCGGGGCAACCTGTACAGCAGGGTAACCACGGGCCTCAGAGTCCTGACAAGATATGCAGTAATTCATCTCGCGTCTCATGCATCTATACATTCTTAGAGAACATATTTAATCTCAGCTTAAGACTAGTTAACTCTCATTCCTAAGGAGTGAAATCTTTCAATCAAGCTTTATTCTAGAAGAGGTTAAGCAAGGTCTTACTGCACACCATGATAAAAGGCTCTTCCCCATCCTTAGTATCATTTCACGTGGGGAAGGTAAAGCAAATGTTCCCTTTGGAGGAAGCAGACTGGTCCACAGGCTGGATCTGGGGACATAGATGGATGCAGGGAAAGGCACAGACCCAGCTGGGTAGGGATGTGATCTCTATAAGGGGCTTAGACATCTCAGATTCCAGCTTGCATGTTGTGTAGAAGGCAGAGCTCGGTTGCAGGACCCAGTTGTGGTGGTGCACACCTGTAGTCCCCGCTGCTTGGGAGGCTGAGGTTGGCACATGGTTTGAGCTCAGACATTTGAGACCAGCCTGGGCAATACTGCAAGATCCAAATGGAAACAAAATTTGTAAAATGAAGTTCCAGGCAACCAGGGAATCAGGATGTTGCAGACTTCTTATGTTTACTAAAATTTGTGGAATGGTGTGGAAATTGTGCCTAGAAATGGTGACTGACTCTTGGGCATCTGGCATCACGGGGACTCCTGCTCCAGCTTGCCTGGAGATGGTATGTCTTTGGAGGCTTAGAGCCACTGGCAAGTTCCTTGTGTCAGGCTCCAGGGCTTAGTGATAACAGTCAGAACCAGAAGAATATTTTCCAGATTGATTAGCACCTCAAGGCGAGTGATCTTGAACGTGCCGTTCATCCACTGTGTGTAGCTGCTGCTGTGTGCTGGGCTTTCTGCTAGGGTTGGGGGCTGCGGAAAAGACAGACCTTGGCCTGATCTGGGCCTTGGTTTCCCCCTGTGTCTGCAGGATGCTTGTGAACTTCAGTGCAGCGAGTGGGTGTTAGCGCTTGAACCTCAGAGGCAGAGGTTTGTCCTGGCTACCTCCCTGGCACTCTTTGGGCAACCGTGTATGGGTCAAACACAGAGCGAGGGATGCATAAGAACAAAGTGGAGCTGGTCTGATAACTCAGCAGACTAAAGTACCTGCTTAGGCAGGTACAGGAACCAGGGTTTGATCCCTAGCACCACAAGCTATTCCAGCCTTGCCTACAGGCGTACTAGACATCCATTGAGACTGGGCATGTTGGCTCATGGCTGTAATCCCAATGCTTGGGAGGCTGAAAATGGGAGAATCACTATGAGTCTGATCTATGTAATGACACCTCATAGACCCTGTATTAAATACATGAAAAAAAAAAAAGAGAGAGGGAGCAAAGTAAATGAAAACTGAAGCTAGTAGAGAGCTGTGGTTTATAAGCTTAGCTGCTTTGGAACTGTGGTTTTCAAATTTAGTCTCATGTATCAGTTGCCTGTGGCCATGATGCCACATTACAGTAGTTGCCCCATGTCCCCATGCTCACTTTTGTGTTTGCGACACTGCTGTCCAAGAGAATGAAAGTGGAAAATTTTGGAAGTAAACAAAACGTAATTCTTAAATTGCTTGCCACTCTGCATGGTATGATGGAATCCCTTGCAGTCCTGCTCCACCTCGCTCATGACCTAGATCATACCCTTGTCCAGGGTATTAGTGCCATATGTGCTACCTGCCCATGGATCACTTAGTAACCGTGCAGAAGAGGCACCAGGGTATAACACATGGAAGGACTCATTAGTGTGATGGGCATGTGAAAGAGCAGAGAAGGAAGAAGCCAATATACCTAAGGTTTGGTACTACCCACAGCTCCAGACATCCACTGGAGGACCTTGGAATGTCTCCTCTGTGGAGAAGTGGGACTCTTGTGCCATACACTGGGCAGCCTCAATCAACAAGAATTTATTTTCTCACAGTTCCTGGGACCTGAAGTCCAAATCAAGGCGCGGCATGGTCGCATGCCCTCTGGAGGCCTTTGGGGAAAATGCAGCCTCTCCTGGCATTCCTCAGCATTCTTTGTCTTGTGGCCATACTCCTGTGATCTCTACTTCCCTGGTCCCAAAACTTCGGTTTCCTTGTGGCTCCTCCACTTCTTTCTGTCCCAAATCTCCCAGTGTCTTACAATGACATTTGTTACTGCATGCAGTGCTCACCTGGGTTATCCATGTTGAGCTTGATCTCAATATCTTTAGTTACATCCTTGAAATCAGGAACATAACTTTTACCCCACCACAGGGAAGAAGAAGCCTGGATGTACACATCATGCAAAAACATCATGCAAAAAAAAAAAAAAAAAAAAAAAAAGCGGTGCATATTGAAGGTCAGGACAGTGGGATCCTAGAGCCCTACCCCTGCCACCCTCCCCATCCTAGCGTCTCATAGCATTGTCATGGAACCCTTTGGCCTTTGAGGAACACACTTTGAGAACCATTGCCAGAGAGAAGTCAGGGCTCTTAGAGATTCCGTGGGCAGAGACTCGTCTGGTCTGGCTTCTTGCACAGGCAGTAATCAATGGCCACAGACAGCAGGTACTCACTGAAAAATACTCTTTAGTGCCCAAGTTGGGATTTTATGTTGAAATGTGACTCGGGTTAAATATAAAATTCATAGCATATCTTGAGCAACTATTTTGTAGTTATCTATATATAAATCTATTTTACAGTGACACAAATAGAATAGATTACGGAGTGTCAGCATGTAGATAGATTCCGAGTGCTTTTTCACTAATATACCTAATGATTCGTGCTGAGAATATCCAAGGACTCCACTGTACATTTAAATGGATATAATTAAAATAATGAGCTCTATTTTAAAAAATGATATATGAAAAAAAATTTTAAGAAGTTAGAAGGAACTGCACCACTAACTCAAAGTGATATAAGTACTTCTGCAATTCCATTGTTATTAAGACACCTAATTAAATGCAAAGTATCCGAGAAAAGCAGTGTTGGGCTTGTAAATCTAAAGCACGGAAGTCAGGCAGAGGGGAAAGTTGCCTGCACTCTCGATGCCATCAGGCCCGAGGGCCATCATGGTAAGGCTGTGCGTGGCTCTGTGCTCTTGTGCCTGTGAGTGTGAGGGGGTGGCCGGCTGGCCCCTGTCCTCTGTGGGCTAAGCCAGGGTCTGACTGCTCACAGCTGCAGCTGCATTACTCAGCTGTAGTTAATTTGCTTGGGGTGCAAGGTGTAGGCAGAAGAGCTGGGGAAATTCTGCCTTCCCATGAGTCTGCACCTCTCCCACACCCCAACTGACCTGAGGCTGGTAGGTCAGTGAAAGGACAAAGGATGATTTTGCTCAAGTCCAGGCTTTGCTGTATCCCTGTGTTTTCAGAGGGCTCTTCCATGATGCAGTGGTTCCCAGGCCTGTGACATACAAGTGACTGCACATTCTGCAAAGTACCTCTGTCCCAGTGACCCTCAGGAGTCAGTCACAGCAAGCTAAAGTCCCAGTGCCCACTTCCCAGGAGGCAGTTATTCTTCTGGTCTCTAGGCAAATCTAGTGTATTTGGAGCACCCACGGTAGGCTCCTGAGTGCCAGGACTGCGACTGCCCTGCGCTTCCTTCGGGGTAGGCTAGACCTGGTGAGTCAAAAGCGGACAGGCTACTTCAAGTGACAGCTGGGGCTACAAAAAAAAAAAAAAAAAAAAAAAAAAAAAAAAAAAAAAAAAAAAAAAAAAAAAAAAAAAAAAAAAAAAAAAAAAAAAAAAAAAAAAAAAAAAAAAAAAAAAAAAAAAAAAAAAAAAAAAAAACAGAAGAAGAGGAGCTTGAAGCTAGATGTGGGTGGTCATCAAGAGGCAAATCATTTGCACATGGTGCAAGGATGGCTGGAAGAACAGCCTTCAAAAGGTGATGTGGCACTCGCAGAGCAGTGGGGATCAGAAGGCTTCCCAGAGGAGAGGAGGACATTGTGAACCCTTGTCGTTATAATACAGCTTCCATCTGTAAAAGTCACCTGCCCTGTCACCCAGCCCTGGCTGAGCTTCTCATGAGCATCATCCTTGCCCTCTGGATCACGGTCCTCCCGAACAGATGAAGAAACCAAGGCTCAGAGCAGGCTCTTCTGCCCAAGGTCTCAGTGCTTGAGGTGGATGGTGAGTCTGATTCCCCTGCTCCTCCCTGCCAGCCAGTGTCCCAGTGCTGGTGAAGACCTGGGGGCAGGAAAGGACATCAGTCTGCTTCAGAATACCACAGTGACAGAAGCAGAGGCGAGGGTGTTCTGGGTAGGAAGCCTCTCTGTCCCCGCCTGTCCTGTCAGGCAGACAGAACTGGCTGGTCATTGGCACCTTGTGGACTCTGTCAGTGAGTGGAATCCGGCCACCCTTTCATGTTGGTGAGTAGGGCTGGCTACTAGCTGCCATCAGTATGGTCGCCTCTGCTCTGTGAGCATCTGTGAACAACGTCCTTGCTACCTCCCACGCTGCTGTCTCACTGTCCAGCATGCATAGTGCTGGGATTTGAGCTGCATTAGTTAAATCTACAGGTGACACACCCAAGTGTGTGCTGTATAAAATCCTTTCTCTTGTGTACTATGTTCATTATTTGTCCGGTTTTTTTTTTGTTGTTGTTGTTACTGTAATGAAATGCCTGTGGGTAGATACTTTATAGGGAGAAGAGGCATCTTTAGCTCACAGTTCTCCAGATTTAAGGGCACAGCACCATGTGCTCAGCTCTGGTTAGTCCTCCTGGCAGCTGGTGGCCCAGTGGCAGATGCGCCAGACCTCACAGCAAGCTGGGAAGCCAGAACAACACAGGGGCCGGGCTCACTCTAAAACAGCGGTTTTCAACATGTGGGTCACAACCCCGGCGGGGGTTGCCTAAAGCCATCAGAAATAATAACTGTAGCAAAATTATAATTTTGAAGTAGCCACCAAAATTATTTTTTGGTTTGGGGTCACCGCAACATGAGGAACTGTATTGCAGGGTCATGGCATTAGAAAGGTTGAGAACCACTGCTCTAAAACAATCTGCTCTTACTGAGATGAATGTTCATCTGTGGTGGCCACACACTTGTGCTGTAATCAGTTCTCGTGGTGCGACACTGGGGACTGGGCTTGGGAAATACACTTGAACTGTGGTCTTCATCTTCCCTGCTCCCATGGAAAAAGGGGAGATATGGGACCCCAGACATCAGAACACGGTGATGTAGATGCCGTGTTTGTCCTTTGTGTGGATGTGGAGACCAGGGCCTGGCAGGGCAGAGTCACCCATGCCGGAGCCCACAGTCTGAGAATAGTAGTTGCAGGATTTGCTTCTGGGATGCCCAACTTCAAGCTGGGGACTCTTTCTGTCCCACTTGGCGACCCCTCATTCCCACTAGGCCACAGCATCGCCATTGACCAGGGCTGTTCCGAGCTGGGTTTCCTTTCTGTTAGCAGGTGGGAATCTCCACCCAGAGCCTCAGCCCTGCCTGTGACTTCTTAGAGCAACTGTTCCTGTCATCTCTTGGGGCCTCGCAGAACTCAGAGTCTTCTCTGAGCTGTACAGACCCTGTAGCCAGGTGGGGGGTGTGTTCCATTCCCCGAGGGCTCTAGCTCAGAGGTTGCCCCTGGAGGCAACCAGAAAGTCAGGGAGCCAGCTGTCCTCGCGTGCACCTGGATTTGACTGCTCCAAGTGAGAAGGGTCAGGTGTAGGTGGCAGGTGGTGTGGGGGGTGCTAGGGCTGCAGGGGGGCAGGGTGCTTCTTTTTGCAGGTTCCTCTCTAGTCCAGATGCCTTGTGGCCGAGCACCCAGGATGCCTGCGTCAGGCCCTCGTCTTACTCTTCACCATGTATTTGTCTTTGGACATCTAGCCTGTCTCCCAGTGCCTCTGTTTCCTAGATAGTAAATGGAGATAAGCTGGAGCTTACCTGCTGGGGCTGTGGCTCAGCATGAAAGGATCCTCTGTGTTATAGCAGCACTTGGCACAGGGGAAGCTCAACTTAAGCTTCTTCAGTGATAAAGGAAATGACTTCTTAGTGGATCAAATCATCCAGTAGACAAGAGCCAAGGCTCAGATGAGGTCTGGCGGCCCACGCTGAGGAGTGGCCTCCCTGGGGCAGATGGAGCTCAAGATGCTCCTGTAGGGTGTCCTCAGCAGTGAAGAGAGGGGTTACAGGCCACATACTCTGCTGAGTATACCTTCTGTGTGTGTGTTGACTAAAACCAAAATGGCAACTTCAGTGGCTGCAAAAGGACTCTGCAAAAGGAGAATCTGAGGCTGAGCAGTGAGGTGGCTGATGGAGGCTGTATGTGCCTGGGGTGGCCTCCCCAGCCTGCT
This sequence comes from Myocastor coypus, assembly GCA_004027025.1. Lineage (NCBI taxonomy): Eukaryota > Metazoa > Chordata > Mammalia > Rodentia > Myocastoridae > Myocastor > Myocastor coypus. The sequence goes on along the minus strand of PVJA010002851.1, from coordinate 49,284 downwards.
TGGTCACTCTTGCTCTGTCTTGCTGAGTCTGTGCCTCTTCCTTGGTCCACTTGGGCTAATGTAGCCAAACACCAAGGTTCCATGCTTGAAGGTAACAACAGCAGTATCTTTTTTCCCAGTCTGGAGACAAGAGATCCTATGATCAGGATGCCAGTTGGTTCAGGATCTCTTACAGGGGGCTCCTTTTTACCATGTCCTTTCTTGGAAGAGAAAGCAGTGTCTGTCTGTCTATCTGTCTGTCTGTCACTCTTTTTCCTTCCCTTCCTCTTCCACCCCCCCCCCTTATAAAGCCATTAATCCTTCATGAGGGCCCGATCCTCACTGCTTCCTTTAATTTTACAGACTTCTTAATGACCCTAACTATAGATGTAGTCACAGAGGGGCCCAGCACACCAGAATGTGAATTTCAGGGGGACTGTGTGATCTAGTGTACCCTAATAGCCTTTCTTTGCTGGCCCTCTCCTTAGTTGGCCCTCTCCCCTTCCTTGCTCATTTTCGCCACCTTTCTTCGGCTTGGGAGACTACTGCAGTTGGGAGGACAGCAGACAAGAGCCCACCAGTGTTTCTGTGATCATTGGAGCTGCTAAGGAGCCCAGCAAGAAGGGGACTCTGGCTCTGAGCCACTCAACAAGCCCCCGTACTGATGAGAATCAGCCCAGAGGCAACCTCACTGCTCACGCCTCACTAGTTCTCCAGGCACTTACTGGTAGCTTCTCTGTGCATGCACGGTCTCAGCCGTGGGATCCAGTGTGGATGCATTCCTAGGCCAGGAGCATGCCGATCTCTAGTGGGTACAGGCCTCCCTTTCCTGACCTCAGCAAGAGGAGTCATGTGACTGCCTGTGAAGGATGTAGGGCCGCAGGATCACAGAATCAACCCCAAAGGGGAATGGCTCAGCAACAGTTGGCAGCCCCCAACTTCATGCTGCTTGAGCAGGAGGCCTGAGTAGGCTGCAGTCATGCTGTAGGCCTCAGTGTCTTTGTGTAACTAAGGTGTGGTGACACATCCTGCCCTGCTCAGTACCAGGCTCAGTGGCTTAGAGATGTTCTCTGATGTGGAGGGAGCCACCTCCAAACCCAGATTTGCCCCCATGGCATTTCAACTATGGTAACCTTTTGGGGACTGAAGTTTCCCCTGTCTGCAACACAGGACCCTTGCTGCTCAGAGCAGAGTACACTTAGGGGGTCCAGGCAGCAGCCTGATCTGAACACTTATTAGAATCTCAGACTCCAGCCCAGTCCTCCGGAACCAGAACCTGTATTTGTCCAAGTTCCTGGATGATTCCTGTGCATGCTGAAATTGGAGAACAATTCAGCCAGCCTGAGGTGCCCTTTCAAAAGGTTTTTTGAACTCCAGTTATAATAAGAATAAATAGGGAGGGAGTTGGGCACATCTGGACTTCTTTAGATCCAACTTCCCCATCTGTGAAATGGGTGTAGTTGGAGCCATACTAGTTCAGTGTTTCATGGATTCCTGGGGTTCTCTGGAGGAGCCTTGCATAGCCATGAAGGTGATGTAAAGTTACAGTGGGTTGGGGCACTACTGTCCCCTATGCGTCTGTCTCTGTGGCACGGGGGTTGGTGGGCTCCCTGTGGGCCCAAGGCAGCTGTAGGGGCCACTCTGAGAAGACTCTCTTCTGTCCCAGGGAGCGCTTGAAGCGCAGCCAGAAGAGCGCCAAGGTGGAGGGCCCCGAGCCTGTGCCTGCCGAGGCCTCGCTGAGCGCCGAGCAGGGGACGATGACGGAGGTGAAGGTGAAGACTGAGCTGCCTGATGACTACATCCAGGAAGTGATCTGGCAGGGCGAGGCCAAGGAGGAGAAGAAGGCTGCAGGCAAGGACGGGACCGGCGATGTGCCTGCCGAGATCTGTGTGGTGATTGGCGGTGTCCGCAGCCAGCAGACACTTGGTGAGTGCCTTGGTGAGGTTTGAGGCCAGGATCATGTCCAGGGGAGAAAGGCCTGGCACCTCTGCCCCTCCCTGGCTGAGCATCCCCTATGACTTTTCAGGAGTTGATTTTTTCCTGGCAAATCCCAGCCTGGGGAGCACTCTGCTTCCTGCCAAATGGGCAAAGCCCGGTCCACCCATCAGCCTGCTAAAGGCTTATACTTGGAACCTCCTACAGGCTTGGGAAACCCCTTCTGCCCTGAGGTGCTCTGTGTGGCCAGCATTCAGTGTATCCCAAATGCCTCTCTCCTGGCCTTCTCCCCTACTTGACTGAAAGCTTCTTGGCGCAGCTCCCGGCCAAGATCAGATCAGTGGCCAGCCAGTATCATCCCTTCCCTAGGGAATTGCTGGGAAGCCAGCTGTCAGTACTGACTTCTCCTCCTTCAGCTCTCCGGCAGATTCCCTTCAGGGGCTCCTGGCACCACAGCCGGGTACACACACCCTTAGGCCCCCAGAGCCCAGCGTGTGTGCTTCTGTAGCACAAGGGGAGAGGACATAGTAGGACAGGTGGTCAGGAGGTGTGTACACGCTGGGCACCCACATCCTACATGCAGAGGGCAGCCACTTTTCCAAGCTTGGTATTGCCAGATCTTTGCACAAATCCTGTACCAAAAATAAAAATTGCCATGTACATTGTTTGGCTTTCCGCGTTGGAAGAAGTTAAGCTTTAAAGTCCACCAGATGGTGTGTTGGTGGGTCATTCACTCCGGGGGCCAGGCCTGCAGCCCCTGCTGTCAATTGGAGTCCATAGTCCTCAGCCTGGCTCTGAGGCTTCTGGTCTGGTCTCGGACTTCTGTTTCCGCTGCTCCCTCCTCCTTAATCCCCAAGTCAGGTGTGTTCTTGAGAGTGCAGCTCCCTCCTTTGTCACTGCCTGCCCTTCCTGGTCTGGGTCTGGCCTACCTCTTGTGACTTCCAAATGCCCATCTTCCCGATGTGGCTGCTGTGTGTGGCTCACAGGGCCTTATGTGGGAGGCTCTTGGCATCTGTTTTCACAAGTTCTGGGCCTTTCCTTCCCAGCTGTGTGCCTTGCGCTCCCTTCTAGCTGTTCCCCTGGGTTCCTGCGCCAAGCAGTCCCCCAGCGGGTGGTGCATCCCACTAGTCATGCTTCTGGGTTTCCCTCCTCAGCATTCCCTGCTCCTCCTGTTGGCTGCAAGGAGACACTGGCAGAAACAAACCACTGACCCCCTTCTGCCTCCTGCTTGTAAATGATGGAACCGACTGCTCCCGTCTCTGGGGTCAAGGCCATGGCACTGAGACCCCCCCGTCACCATGGATGGCTTTCGATCTCCCCAGACCTCTTATTCCAGGGCAGCCTACTTTTCCTGCACTTCACTTCTGCTGTTCTCTCTCCTAGGAACACTTTTGCCCTTTCCCAAATCGAACCCATTCTTTAATTCCTCCATTCCCTCTGGTCAGGGGAGTCTGCCTCCATCTGCCCCTCTCACTGGGCCACTTTCCACGGCTTGCAGATGAGTGTCCCTGACTGTGTCCGGTTCTGTCATGCAGCTGGGAGCCCCTAGTGCCTGGCGCTCTAGGACCTGCCTGATTTCTCTCTCTGTATTCCCTACTCCTGCCCTATGGTTAATTCCTAGGAGGGCTGGCTGCTAGGAAGCAGTGTTGACAGTGGTGCTCTCACCATCAGGGTGGGGCTACATTGTGAGATGGTATCAAAGGATCTCTGAAGAAAATGACAGGAGATCTTGGTAGCTGGACATCCCAGATTCCTCATTCATACTGCTTGCACACTGTGGGTCACGTTGGCCTCTCCTGTGCCCTGGGCTCAGATGAAGAGTAGCCACTGTGGACTGCAGCCAGCCAAGTGAGTGGGTTCTGGCCAGCAATAAGCTGCTGCAGCCAGGGTGCAGAGGTGTTCGTTCATGCTGTTCACTGCCCTTGGCCAGAACGCTCCTGTGGCCCTACCCACGCTCAGGGAGGCTGGCAATCTCCATCCTTCTGTATGGCGGTATGAAGGCGAACCAGAGGGTGTGCCTAGGGCCCATCGAGAAGATGCTCTTTTCAAGGGCTCCGCCTGATCCTCTCTTCAGTATTCCCTCCCCAGGGCCACAGGCTGTGTCACCTCTGGCAGATTGGTTCATTCATGGAGGAAAGGACATGTTCTTGCTGGATGGTGGGTGTGAGTGTTACTGTAGAATCTGAGTCTTGAGCGTGACCCTGTGGAAAGCCTTGAGCAGTCGAGCCAGGGAATGCTTCTGGACTGTGCAGTGCAAGCCCCAGGGCGCAGGATGCAGGTGTCAACCCCAGTGCTGGCTTTCGCACTCAGTGGTGGGGACTTGGACCTCACTGTGCATCCCTGTCCTGGTCACCTCCCAGGCATGGGAGCCTGAAGTGACACCAACAGGAGCACTGTAGCGTGAGGAATATGAGCTTGGCTCTTCCAACTGAGAGTGGATCCAGGGTCCCTTGACACCAGAGGTGTGGTACCTTGGGCAAGCTGCTGGTCCTTCCTGCCTCAGAGCTCCACTTGCAAATTCCTGGGGTCATGTGAGGCTACAGTGAGGTGAAGTACGCAGAGAGTTCTACATGGGGCTTTGGGAATGATTGGTGAGCTATTATTAGCAGCAATACTAGCATTCATGGCATGGAGAACTTCTTCAGGGTGCAGGAGTACTAATCATTTATGCTTTTCTTCACGGGTCTGAGGAATAAGCCACTGTGATGCAAAGAAAACAGCGGGACGGGGTAAGTCCAGGTGTTCCTTCTACTGCAGCATCTCTTGAATTCAGGGACTTTGGATGTCCTGTGAAGTGTCTTTCATTTTTTTGTGGGAAGGATTCCAGGGGTCCTGGTGATGAGCTGTGGTGGGGCTACCAGTTTGGAGGCTCTACCAGAGCAGGGCTAGCGCTCTTGTTCCCTGCTGTCCTCCTGAAGGGCTTGCTTCTGCTGAGGGTCAAGCTCAGAGGAGCTGGCTTGGCCTCATCACCACTAAAAAAAGGCATTAAAAAAATCAACTTGAGGATGGATTCTTTGAACCCATCTCATGTACAGATGGCAGGTAGATTTCATCTTGGACCAAGCATTTGCTATTGGGAGCTCTGGGATGAAGATTTTGAAGAGTGGTGTGATTGGTTGTTGATGTCTGCCCTGGGTGTAGGTAGGTATCCATGGTATCCGTTGGTACCCCTGACCCCGTGATATGATAAAGAGGCTAATGAAAGGGAGAGCTGCTCAGTTACATGGCAAGCTGGTGATAATTTCCTCCTTGTTATGAAGGACCCGCACACTTCCTTACACCTGCCTTGTGCTCCCTTCTGCAAGTAAAGTAAGGAGAGAAGGTGCCCTAGGGTTATGGCTGTGGTGGGCAGCTGGCTACAGCCAGGACTTTCAGTGAGTTTGTGCCACTGTGTGTGTTCTGTGTCCCGGTGGTTGGATGTGGCCCATTGGTATATTCCTGAGGTATGTGATAGGGAGTGTAAGTGCTCTGCTCTGCTCTCCCCTGCTTGCCCAGCTGCACTCTGGGCTCTGACACAGCCTCTGTAGTGGAATAGAAAAGTGTTTCTATCCATTGACCCAGTGCTGCCTCATGAGGAGCCTCTCTGAGTCTCCACTAGCAGCTAAGAATGGCAGACAGACAGCACTCCCAGCGATACAGACATTATCCAAAGCCTTTCGCGTTGAGCAGTTCAGGTCATGGGTAGGCAGCTAGCATGTAGCAGCTCCTGTGGCTGAGAGTCAGAAGGGCCTTGGTGCCCAGAAGGCTGAGTGCCAGGTTTGCATCAGTTGCTGTTACCCTGTTGGCCACAAAATTGTGCTGAGGACACCTCTCACTCTTAGAGCTGCTGTCCTAGGAGCTGATGTGGATTTGGAAATGAGAATCCAAAGTTTCCTATCATAGCAAAAGCACAGGTAATAGTGAACTTGATGGTCTTGTTATGTCAGATTGGAAGTACTGAGTCGCAGCACAGTAATGCCTGACTGTGCCTGCCTAAGAAGCTGCAGCTGTGCCTCTGTACAGCAACCCTGGGCAAGGCCATCACCATGCTCAGTCTTGTGTTCACAGAAGGTCCTGCTTCCTGGCCACTGCACACCACTGTTACCTAGAAGAGAGCTGCCTGCCATTCTTGTCCATATCAGCAGTTCCAACCTTTGGGGCATAAAGGCCGGATTTCTTAGAAGACAGTAGATAGGTTAGAGGGCAGGTGGGTTCAGCATGATTTAAGCATGTTGCATTTACTGTGCTCTTTGTTTCTATTATTATCACATTAGATTTTCATAAGGAGTGCATAACCTAGAGTCCTCATATGTGGGGTTCACAGCAAGGTTCCTGCTCCCAGGAGAATCAAGGGCTGCAGTTGATCTGACTAGAGGTGCAGCTCAGGCAGTAAGAGGAACAATGAGGAGGGCCTAAAAGTGCAGATGAAACTTCATTCCTTCACCCACCACTTACCTCCTCCTGTTCCTCTTCTTAGCAAACTGGCACTGGCCTATGGCGTGGGAGCTGGGGGGCCCTGCCCTTAGATGGTGGCAAGGCAAGCTGGGCTTCCACAACATCCAGTCATGGGCCTTTTCCTACTTCTAATAGATAAGAGTACTTGTAATCCACTATGGTGACCGTAATGTACAGGGTGACTGCTGTTCTCTCTGCTCTGGGACCAGTGGTTCTTAATCCCAAAGAGAGTCCATGTGAGGAATCACAAGAGGGCCTCAGCTATGTGGAGACCTTAGTGTACCAAGTTTCCCGGTGATGGCTCAGAACTGTGGCAAGAGGGAGGGAGGGAGTAGCGCTGCCTTCACCGGGCTCCTTGTCTCGTGAAGGATGTGCACCACCCGGGTTATTGCCAGAAGATTACCTCAGAGTCTGAAGGAGCCCTGTGGAAGTTAAGAATTGTGTGCTGTGGGGAAGAGGAGGCTGGGATGGTGGGGTGGCATGGGGAAGGGTGATTCACAAGTCACAGTGTTTTTTGGGGGGGGACAGTGGAGCAGACACATTCTTGGTAGCCCCAGCCAGTACAAGGAGGTCACCAGAAGATGATTTCAGTTCAAGGGAGAACTTGATAGCCAGGACACTGTTTGGTAATTAAATACAGGTCTGTGGAATGGGTTTCCCTTCTTGAGGTGGGTGAGCAGAGAGGATCGCTGGGCAGGGAGTCAAGGATCAGATGGGAGACTGGATTCTGCATGGCAGTCCTGGCAGGGAGCCTTGGACACCCAGGGAAGGAGGTGTTTTCACATAGGCAGGGTTGCCCAGGGAGAAGGAAAGGGCTGCAGCCAGGAGGCGGAGGCTTGGCCATGACTCTAGAAAGAGCAACGCAGAGCTTGACAGCCACTCAGACACAGCTACGTGGGTTTGGGCCTGTGACAAACCCAGGCAGTGAAGGTGCCAGGTCCAGCTTACTAGTGCCAGCTGATAGTTAGTTTCCTGTTTCAATAGGTTGTTGGCAGAGCTTTGCGTCTGAGGCTGCCAGACCCAACACTCGGCTCTTTGCTGCAGCCACGTGGAAAGGAAGGATGCTGGCCTCGCTCCCGGTCCACTTGTCTTTGCTTTGGATTCTCCATCTGGTGGTCTGAAGGGGAGAGGGAATCCTGTTAGAGAAGCCCTGTCGGGATGGGCTCCAGGAGGACTGGAACACCTTACTGTGGGATCCAGATGAGCCCCTGAACTCTGAGCTATGGTGCCTTGCATACTCCTGGACGTAAAGAAGACTGGCCCTGCCAGAAGGGTTGTGGGAGGCTGATAATAGGTATAAAAGGGTTCTCGAAGTTGGAGTGAAAAAAGCAAACCAGATGCCACTACTGGCTGAAGCCTCAGGACCTAAATATCTCCAGGGTAACCTGGGGTATGGTAGGAATCTAAAAGGCCAGTGTGCCAAATCTTTTCTGCTCAGTATCTCCTGAAAGAAATTTGAGAAACACTGTATTCTCTTTTGCATTTCTAAGTTGACATTTAACATTTTATCCCAAGTTTAAGTCCCTGCAGAGGACATGATTTCTGATATATTGCATTTTCTAAAAAAAGAAAGAAAAAGAAAAGAAAGTAAGTAAGGTGACACTGGAAATAAAGCTGTAAGTCACTCTTTCTAAATGTATCCAAGGGAATCCAAACACCACTGCTATTTGATATCCGCCATTGTCACTTAAAACACATACGAACAAGCTCATCTTTAGTAGTCAGAAATTTTATATCTTTCCTTTTTCTCCTTGAACTCGTATTTCCACTCCACTTCCCCCATAGGGTTTTATCCTAATGTGATATATTTTTTATGCTTGGAAGTCTTTTATTGATCACTGTTTCACACTCATTCACCACAAGAAGAGGTACATAAATTGAAATAGAAATTTCTGCGGGGAAGAAAATCCTAGGATCATAAAGCTCTGTATTTTAAAACCCCCTTTTTGTTTTTGAGTTATTAGCATGCAATTTGTTGGAAATAAATTCAGATAAATAGTAAATGTGAAATATAAAAAGAATTGTTGAAAACTCATTTCTTAATGCAATGGCAATGGCTTTATTTCTCCCACGTATTTGCGAATTCATATTCCTTATGGCTAGAATGAGTATCGGCCTCTATTTTATTCCTAGTTCTCCGTGTTTCTGGGAGTTAGCACTTGGGATGCTCAAGCTCATAGCAAGGACCTGGTGATGATGGCATCTGTGTCAGCGGTGTCACCCTGCTCTTTGAATTCCCGCCAAGCTGTATGCCAACAATCATGCTGGGCCCGGAATCAGACAGTATTTTTAATGGTTTCTCCACTAACTGGTCCATTACCACCTTCTTTATCTTGGTTGAAAGCTGAGAATTGGAAATCCTTGAACTCAGAAAAGGAATTGTACTCAGTCAGAAAGTTGTCACTTTTTGAACTCGGCCCTGGGATTTTGGAGCTCCTAGATTTTCCTTCTCTGGGGAAGGCAAGATGGTCAGATTAGAATAGGTGAAAGAGCAAGGAGGGAGAAGGGTAGAGGAAGAACTGTGAGAGAAAGGCAGCAGTGAGGGAGCCCCTCCGCACTCCCCAAAGTCTGGGGCCACTTTGGTGGCCCTGTTGCATAAGGCCTTGGACCTGAGAGCCACCGGCCACCCTCTTGTCCTAGCTTCTCCGTCCAAGTCTACTGTCTTGGCGGTCTCTGGCCTCACCCACATGTCTTAGAGCGACGCAGTGGACGCCCTAAGCCTTTGAACTTCTTCTCATTCACCCGCTCTGTATTTCCGTCTCCTTGCATTTTGTGTGTTCTGAAAGTTCTTTGGGCTTCCCTGGAGCTTGGTAGGTATACACGATAGGGGCTGAGAGTTGACCCTCATGTTCCCTGTCCTCAGATGATTGCCCTCACAGTGGTCTCTCCTATCTGCTCCCTGGAAGGGAGCTGAGCCAGGGCCTCAGCCAGGTGCTGCGGTACACAGGCAGGAGCTGTGAACAAGGATTTGTCTTATGGGTTCTTACATCACAGGTGGTAGTGGGAACCAGGAGGGCCAACTGCACTCCAGGATGCTGGTGAGCCCTGCCAGCTGTGCTCAGGGTATTTGGTAGGGAACTTTTAGGAGTTCTGTGGTGGTGTCAGACTTAGCAAGAGTCTGCTTCCCAGGAACAAGGCACTGACGCTGAAGTACTGGCCCTAACCCCAGTGCCTTGAGCACTGTATGCTGTCTTATGAAGTAGAGGTTGGGTCTCCCCAACCCGTAAGGATGTGTGTAGCCATGGTGCAGGGAAATGAGGCCTGATGGTGCTTCACATGTCAGCCTGAGAACAGGGCAGATCTGGGCAACCTGAGGCAGGAAGTGTGGCCCCTTTAGTTCTTAACTCTCGCCTGTGGAAAGTGTGTCTGATAATGGCAGTGATCTGATGGCTTTATGACAATGAACTGAGCTGAGGTGGCAGCCCCAGAGCTGGAGCCTGTCTTTGGACACTAGGCACACTGTTCCCTCACTGTGCCATGAGGTCCAAGGCCAGACCTGTACGGAGATGTTGCAGGTGACATGGGCTACAGCACCTGACATGCCTGGCACTTAGCAGGCAGGTGGTGATAGTGTTTGCTGAGGTTCACGTAGGAAGAACAAGCAGCTGGCAGGCAGAGGACAAGAAAACATGTAGCACCAGGGGGTCTATGTTGAGGCAGAGGACAGTGAACTGAGAGAACCTAAAAAGAGCCTCTGTGCCTCTGTGTACCAACAGTGCCTTGGGCCAGGAAGGCACAGGTCATAGCACATGAGGGGCACATCTCTTTGGGGAGAACTTTTACATTATTACCACATGATGACACAGGATACAGAGAAAACAGAAAGCATGGCCTGTGCCAGCTTTCCACCCTCCCTGGGGAACAGTGGGTACCCCTGGCCAGCACAGGTTCTTGAGTAAGGAGCTACACAGTGTGGTCTTGCCCACCCTTCCAGCATACACTTGGGGAGACAGAGGCCCCTACCATGCAGGTGACTGGCCAAGCCTAGCCACCCCCCGGCTGCCCTTGCCTCTCCCCCAGCTCCCAGGCACTGTCCAATGTTAAGGGCTCTTTCTGATTTCTCACGTGATTCAGATGGAAAAGCGCCTGAAGGCAGCCCCCACGGTGGATCTGTGCGAAGCCGGTATTCAGGGACCTGGATTTTTGACCAAGCATTGAGATATGCATCTGGTACGTGATGGCCAAGGGACAGGGCCTGATGCGGGTCAGCGTGGGGTGGGTAGGGCTGAACCCAGCCATAGCTGCACACCCTAAGAACACAAGCCCCACTGCCATCTCAGAGCCCCAAGGGGCCACCTTCCCCAACACCCTGTGCCACCTGCCCTGAGCAGCTCTGAGCTTCCCTGGGTCCTGGAAGTCACTGGCTGCAGGAGGGATGATAGAGTATTTGGAAGGCTGGAGGTTAGGCTGTCCGGGCCATCTCAGCAGCACTTCCTGGGGGCTATAAGTGGAAATCAAGCCAAGGGACAAGAGGGTCCTGTGCCACTTGTGTTGAGTCCTCCCATTCAGCAGTAGTGGCTTGCTTCACGGCAGGATCCTCAGAAGCTCCTGCCTTGTGCCTGCCCAGGACAGAGCCACACTGGGAGGCCTTCCTCATACTCAGCTGGCCACAGTCCTCTTACCCTGGGAGACATCCCGGAAGTTGAGTTCCAAAGACAAAACCTGGGATGTTTCATGATAGCAGCGGCTACCGTCTGTGCAACTCCTCTGTGTACCAGGCACTGTGCTAGTAGAACACTGCGTGTGTTGTCACCCCCTACACACCTACTGTGAGCAGTTTTATCAGAGGGAATCATGAACCTTGGATTAGCCTGGGACTTGATGGGGGATTCCTTGACTCCTACCAAGCGGGTCAGCACTGGAACCCAGGTTGGCAGGCATTGCTGCATGGCAGGGCTGCTGCTCTGTGGAGCACCTCTGGAGTTACCTCCCATGTGACTGAGACCACCCTGAGTGCGGGTACTGAGGGTGAGTAAGGGTCAGGCTGCAATGTCCCTCCCACCAGTGCATTTGCTGGGTCCTTACTCTGTGCCTGGGATCACAAAACAGCCAAAATCTGTTCCTAAAATCTGTGACTATCTGAGGTCCCTCACAAGGCTCCCAGAGCCTTATGACTTATTGTACAGATTGGGAATGGGGTGTCAGTCCCATAAAGCCAGGAGGGACTTGGCTTGGCTGTGAACAGTGTGGACACCAAGGCCTTCAGCCCCCACTGCCGCTGAGATGCCTCAGGTCCTGCCCTGACTGTCACATGCCATCGCCTGGTGGTGTCTGCCAGCCTGGTGGCTGGTCTGCTTCCCATTAGTTGGAGGGCAGGATTTGGATCTGACTCACTGTTGGAGCCTCAGTGCCTGGCCTGTTGCAGATGCTCAATAAATCCTTGGTTGGCTGAAGGGGAATTGGCAGACACTGTTTAAGAGTGGGCGGAGGAGGCCAGAAGAGACTCGGAGTCATTACGACTCGGTGACAGATGAGCGCCGCAGCGAGACACCATGAATTTATGGAGCCCTCGCCGTGTGCCAATCACAGGGCTAAGCACAAAGAGACGTGCAGCCTGGTCTTCGCCCTCCGCCTGGCTATATTTTCCCTGTGTGGCAGGGGTAACACATGTACAACTCATAAATAACAGACCTTAAATTCCACATGGATGTTAGGATGACAGCATTCCCTGGAGTGACACCCGGGAGCGGCACTGGTACAGGCCACCCATGAGAGGGTGCCTCCCATCCAGCGGCCAACCCACATGTTGTCTCTTTCTGGCCCTGACCTCCCTCATGAGAAGAGGGATCATAGATTTGTTGGCAGCTGAGAGAACAGGCTCGGACAGGTAAAGGGACGTGGGTGTTTGAGGTCACACAGTAAGGGGTGGCAGAGCTGAGCTGACATTCAGCATCCTCACCCTGTGCTGTTCCAATGCCTGGATCTACAGCCTGTAAAAGACCAACTGAAGAGAATCAAAGTTAACAGTTGCTGCTGCTCAGTATCCAGACCTGGCTGGGAACACTGTTCACTCCTATGATCTGCACATCAGCCCTCTTGCATAGCCAAAGTTTTCCAGTGAAGAAACAGGCACAGCAGAGCACCAGCCCAGATATCACTCTAAACAAGCAGTTCCTGGATGCTGGGATCTTTTGGGGCTTTTTGGAAAAGGTAGATTCCTAAGCCCTATCCCTAGCTACTCTGGGGCACCTAGTTCTATCCAGGGCCAGGGCAAGGGCATCTGCATTTATATCCATTCCCTGGACAGTCTGTTTGGAAGAGCTGGGCCAAAGGCCCAGAGGGTGTCGGGCCTGCCTGAAGGCCCTGATGGGTGGCAGTGGGCACAGCCTTGGCTCCTGGGGTCCTTTCTCAGCTGGGTTGCAGGAGCTCTGCCTGGCTTCCAGCTAAAGGCTGTTCACACTGGGCATGGTAGTTCTCTTCACTTGGAAAATCAGCTGCTCCGATCTGCCTACTCCAGGGAGGAGGCCAGCAGGGGCTGGCCAGGTGTCTTTCTGTCTATCTCAGAGAGCAAGGATGGATCCTGTCCTTGTCAAGTGAATCAGGACTAGGCTGGACACTTAATAAGGGGCAGGGAGGGCCACCCCGGAAGTGGGCACTCTGGGCCTATCCTGCATTTGCAGGCTGAGTTTAGTGTGTCAGAGGAAATTACTAAAGCCACACGGCTGGCAAGTGGCAAAACGGGGAGAAGGCCCAAGTGCATCCGCTCTGAAGTCTGCTCTACTCTTGACCCCTTTCTGAGAAGGGGTGGCTGGGCATTCCTGTAATGCAGTGCAGGGTGGCTTCTTTCTGTGGGTGTGGTGAGTCCTTTCACACCACTCCTGTGTTCATCTCTTTCCTCTTGGAGCATGAGTGTGAGAGTTGGCTGACAGGTACCTTCTCCATCTACAAATGTGGGGGCTGAGGTTCAGAAGTGGGGGCACCTTGCCCAAGATCATGTAGAGGCAACCTGGACATAGACCTCAGGCCCTGGTACTCCCAGCCCAGTGGGGCTGTGTGCCCCTTGCTTGCCAGGGTTCTCTCTGCCCAGATCACAGAGTTAGCTGCACCTGGAGCTGTCCCACGTGGGTCCGGGAGCTCAGCAGTCGTTAGGCGTGGAGCTAGCTGACTGCTCCTCTCCTCTCTTGTGTTTTCCAGGGTCCTATGAATGTGGGATCTGTGGGAAGAAGTACAAATATTACAACTGCTTCCAGACCCACGTGCGGGCACACCGAGGTGAGTGGGGCTCCTGAGCTGCACCTCCCATTCTCTGCCATGTCCCCAGAGGCCTGGACAGGGCCTGTCTTCTCCAGTGTCCCCCATCGTCCTGCCATAAAGGGAGGCTCCAGTGTGGGGCAGGATGCCTAGCGCAGCCGTGTCAGCCACCCACGAGTTCATGTCACCCCATGTGCTCCTCACGACAGCTCACAGTGGGTCCAGCCACAGGGACACTGCCAACTCAGGCTGAGGTCAGGCATTGTCCTCCGTGGCTTCTGCCACCCTCGAGTGGCACCAGTCCTGCTGTTGTCCGCAGCACTTCCTCACCTCCTTCCCCCTCTCTCTCTCACAGACACCGAAGCCACCTCAGGGGAGGGAGCCTCCCAGAGCAGTGAGTATTTCTCCCCATTCGTGGGTTGGTGGGGGCCAAAAGCTGAGTGTGGAAGATAGAGGAGCTGCTTCCTTGAGACGGCCCAAGTGGCTGCTGGGAGCCCCCTTGGCCAGGCCCTGGTGCCAGAAGGTCCTTGGGAAGTCAGAATGCAATAGCTCAGAGTGTCCTTTGCCAGAGTGGATTCCATGACTTGCCCATTCTGGGAGCTTAATAGGTACTCTATCAATGAAAGGTTCTTTGGGCAGATAGCTTTGAGAAGCCTTAACTCCAAAAGAGCGGGCATCCCTGCCATCACTGGCACACGTACTCAGCCATCTCCAGGGTCCTACCCTGCACAGTGCTTCCTATGCTTTTTTGGCACCGACTCATGGGTCTAGGGTTGTGCCATTGACTGGAAAGATGCTGCTTCAGGAGCACAAGTAGCAGACACTACTTGCCCCAGGGCACCATGTGGGGCTTTGACGTCTAAGGATAGTTACTCACAGGCTCTGACAGCCCTGAATCTCAAAGACCAGGTAGTCGCACCAGTGTAGACTACACTGAGTCCTCTGCCCACCCAGCTCCAGGCTTCCAGAACCAAGGGTTCTGCACCTAGGTGGATCTTACACAGAAGCAGTTACACATGTCTGCCTGCCATAAGACGGAATGAGAATGCTGTCGGCGCACTGATCCTAGGAGCTCTAAGCTGAAGACCACACAGCCACTCCATGCTCCCTGAGTGGAGCAGTGTGTCCATGTGGGGCTGCTGTCCTGCAGTGCGTATGGACTGCGCAGCGTAGGTCATTCTGACAAGAGCACCACGGAGCTGGACAGGCCAGATGTCAGTCCTCCTCAGATCCCATGGAAAATGCAGACACCTGGGAAAGGGACCCCACGGGCATCAGAAGAGGGGATTGTTGGAGGAGGGTCCTGTGCCATGAACACATGAGCCAGGCAGGTTCCTGACAGCTTCCCTTCCCTTGTGAGCCCTGACTGAACTGTCTGCCTGCGTTCAGTGCACTGTCCTAGGTCGGGGGTCAGCAGCCGTTTTCCGTAGCAGGCCAGGTGGGGGCAGCTTAGACCTGAGGAGCCCGGCATCTCTCTCTGAAGCACTGAGCCCTTGTCCCAGTGGTTCTGCCAGGGGCCATGTGTGCTTACCCTGCCTCCTCAGCTCTGATGCACCACCATAAAAGTTCTTCATAATACTAAAACATTACTGAAAACAAAACAGAGCCAGGGCAGAGGGCTCTGAAGTACCCAGCCCTGGAAAAGCAGCCTCATGGGGCTGGGTCCTTCTAACATTTCTTCAGAAGCGTGGCTCTCTCCCTCTCTGCAGTCAGGCAAGCCTGGTCCTCTATTGGCCCTGACTCCCGTCTCCCTTCCTGTTTTCCTTCTGGCCCTGCTCCTGTAGTCCACCTATGGTCAGATGCACACTTAAAGACTTCCACATTAATCGCTCCTTCCCTGGCTCTTCAGAGCCCCTGGCCCTCCCTAAAGCCATTGTGTTCTGTCTGTTCCTGCTGTCTGCCTGCAGGCTGCTGGGTTGGGCTCTGAGCGGCTGGAGGCACTTTTGGGCTTTCTGGTGCTTTCTCTCTGCTGAGGGGCTATGCACGTCCCATGGCCAGTGTGTTTTCTCAGCCTTGTACCTCCACCCTGGCCCAAGCCTGCAGGGCTGCTCAGGAGCACCTGCAGGCTCTCATACCCGCCTCCGGAAGGGGTCCTGGTAATGCAGTCTTGGAGCCAGAAGGGGCCTACAGAGGACGTCATGTGCGGCCTGTGCACTTTGTAGATGAAGAGGCCGAATCCCAGAGCAGAATCACTAGCAGCAGAGCTGATAGTCCTCACACGTGTTAGTCCAAGGAGTTTTTATTTATTAGGGAAACAGTAGTTAGAGATATAAGGATACACCCGCTCCCCTGTCTCTGAACTGAGAGGATAAAGAATGAGGCCCATGTACAGTTCATCGCTGTCTTGCTGGTTTTCTTCATAAGACGTTGACCAAGAATTTACCAGTTGTTAGCCGTCATTTTATTCTCTCTCCCCTACCTCCTCCCCCCTCCCTCCTCTCTCTGTGTCTCTCTCCCTCCCCAGTGCTGGGTATTAAGCCCAGGGCATTACACATGCTAGGCAAGTATTTTACCACCAAGCCAAGAAGCCTAGCCTCTCATTTATTCTTTAATACAACTCTTTATTAGTTTACTGCTTGTAAAGTTCACTCTTTATTACAGTTCTGCGAAAAGGATTATTCCCATTTTACAGATGAGTAAACAGAGGCACAGGGCTTAAGGAACATGCCCAAAGTCAATCACACTTCTAAGTGGTAAAGCAGAGTTTGAGCTTGGGCAGCCTTGCTCCAGAGCCTGCTTCTTAGGAAGGGTTTGTAGAGGCTTTCCTGAGACATGGGCTTTGGGATTCTGAGAACTCCTTGGGTTGTTTCCCTGATGAAAACTGCTTTTCCCTCCCCCTTCCATTAGGAGTGGGGAGTATGCAGCTGAGCATGGCCATTGGGAGGCTTCTTGGTGGAAGAAAGCCAGGGTTCTCTGTTGTCCTGGGGGTGGCTGATGTGGCCCATGGTGGAAGGTTTGGGCCCAGTAGCTGTAGGGCAACAGTGGTCAGTATGAGAGGGGATGTCAGAGTTGGAATCCCATCTGGAACCAGCAACCTCAGGGATTTCTCCACCTCTGTTCCCCAGTGAGGGAGCAACAAGGAGAGAAGCTAAAGATAGGATCTGGAAGGGGCATTGTGGTTGGGCGCTAAGCTGCACTGTTGCCTTCAGAGAGGATTACAACCCTAGTGAGCTTGCAGTCCTGGAAACCAGCCTGGGAGAGGCCCTGGCACCAGCTCCTCTGAGATCCTTCCTCCACCTCAAATTAGGGATCAGTGGGAAAGCAGGACCAGGCTTCTGGTACGCACATCCACTGGCTTTCCCTGGGAAGAGTCTGATGCCCAGAACATCTACAAATGCCAAGGTGGCAGCTGTCCACTTAAGGGCCACTTCCTATGGCCCTGGCATCTGTGAAAGCCCATTCAGAGAGCATCAGCATGCCAAAAGGGAGAACAAAGAGGTAGCAGAGGTGACTGATGTCATCTATGTCCCTGTATTCAGTGGAGGGCTCAGAAACCTTCCCACAGAACCATGGAACAAAGCAACCTTGGGATAGGCAGTCGCATCAGCTCCTGTGTTCAGACGCTAAGGACCAGGAGGAAGGTGAAGGGGAAATGTCCCAAGTGGAGACAGAAGCCACAGAAGAGAAAGCCCGTGTCCCCTGACTCGGCTTTGGCTTGGAGCTAGCTGGGTGTTTGAGTCCCAAGCTATCAAACCATCCGTGCCTGCGAATTCTGTGGCAGATGAGATGGGTGGGCTTGCCCAAGGTTAGCCAAGGGGTATGCATGCCATCTGTGCCAGTACAAGCATCGAGTGTTGCCAGCAAAGGGATTCCAGCCACAGCCTGGGTAGACCTGGGGACTCCTCCCAATTCAGGCCTGTGTTACCTGCTGCTGTGTGGCAGTCTCCCTGCATTTGATGACATAAAGCAACAGGCGTTTGCTACCTCCCAGCTGCCGTGGCCAACACTGAGTGTGGCTTCCCTTCATCCTCTGACTCTGGGGCACTCACAAGGCTACAGTCGAGGTTTGACCAGAGCCATGGCCGCATTGCAAAGCTCAGTGAGGAAGGGCTTCCCCTAGGCTTCCTCCGTGATGGTGAACAGGGCTGAGTCCCGCCAGGCTGCTGTGCTCCGTGGCCCCTCGGTGCCTGTGTCTCTCTCCAGTGCTCTGGACAACATGGGGGCTGGCCAGGGGTGAACAGGAGAGGGTTGGGGTATGCCAGAGGAGAGGTGCAGTCTTGGGCGACCTGATCCCGGAAGTGATGTGTCCTTGAGCTCACTGCTCACTAGCAGCTAGTCCCAGGTTCACAGCAAATGAGTCTCTAGCAGACAAGGATCACAGATCTCATCACCGTGGCTGCCCACCCTCCTCACCGTGCGACATAGGCAGGTCCTCAGTTTCCCGAGGGAGTAAACGGGAGCCTGCTTTCTCCTATTGCAAGGGCTTAGGAAAGGTAGGGATGCACCTGGCCTTGGTGCCCTGTGCACAGTAATTACTGCAGCTGTTCTCCCGACCTCTGTGATGGGAGCAGAGGCCTTAGGAAGGCCCTGGGCACCCCGCTCACATAGGGCCGATTAGAGGTTTGGCTTGGGCGTCTCCTAGGACTCCCTGTCACCTAGTGTGGTCTGAATGACCGCAGAGGACTCCTAGCACCTCAGTCCCAGCCCTGTGGATCCAGGTGGCAACTCGGGCCTGGCCTGGAATGGAAGGTGGATGTAGCGCTGAGGCTGCGCACGGGGAAGGAGCTGCAGAGCATTGCAGGGTCCAGAGGACATAGCAGTGCCCAGGCCCCAGGGGCTCAGGAACAGACCGTCCATGAGGCCATTCAGCTGCGACCAGACTGGGCCGGTCCCAGCTTTGGTCCCCAAGGCAGATGCACTGGCCAGACACCCCCGTCCCGGTGCAGAAGCCCTGGTAGGCACATGTGGCTTTCCCTCTCTCACAGACAACTTCAGGTACACGTGCGACATCTGTGGGAAGAAGTACAAGTACTACAGCTGTTTCCAAGAGCACAGGGACCTGCACGCCGTGGATGGTGAGTCAGGCCCCCTGCACCTCGCATCCTACAGAGCAGTGCCCTTCCTTGGGGACCTGTCCCAGCCTGCCCGAGACCGGTCAGACAGCAGCCAGCAACTTGAGGGGAGTTGTCAACCTGGGGGCGTCTGCGGAGGGAAGGTCCTCATTGGTACCTGCATGCCCCCAGTGAAATGGCCACTTTTATAGGGCAAAATTTCATATCATGCCATTGTATAGTTTTATATTGGGTATTTGCATGCTCTAATGAAATTAAACCAATTTTTAAAAATGAATACTGGCATTTCAACATTAGATCGTGGCACTAAAAATTGGAACAATACACTTTGGTAATTCATTTGTGGAGTCTTAAGAATCCTCAAAAGAGGGTCTTGGGCCCAGAAGACCTTAGGCTTTGCTGTCTAGCCCCACACCCCAGCCCAGATCAGGCTCGAGCAGCTGAGCAACCCAGCCATGGCCGCCGGCTTCTGCTCTCCTCTCAGCCTTTCTCCTGGCTCCTGCCTGCTCTTGAAGGCGGGTGTGCTGGAGTCTGTGAAAGGAGCAGCGAAAGGGTGTCTGTCTGCCCCTGGGGTGGCACCTGCCTATTGGGAGGAGGAGGAGGGGTTGAGCTGTGGACTGTGTTCTGGTGTGGACATGCCCTTCTGGGCTTCCACACTGGCCACGGCCACCCTCCCCCCTCCAGGAGCAAGTACACTGGCATAGAGGCTGGGAGCAACAGTCAGGGGCCTGATGGCTAGGGACTAACAGGGCTCCTGTCTGCTTCCTTCCCTCTGTGGTGGCCGCCTCCCTCCTGGGCACAGTGTTTAGTGTGGAAGGAGCCCCCGAGAATCGAGCAGGTGAGTCCTTGATGGACCCTTATCTTCCCTGTCCCCGATTGGGGCTCTGCAGACCCCAGTGACCAGAGTGCTAATGGCTGTGTGTTCTCCTCCAGACCCCTTCGACCAAGGTGTCGTGGCCACTGATGAGGTGAAGGAGGAGCCCCCAGAACCATTCCAGAAAATTGGTCCAAGTATGCGGTGCTCCCTGGGCAGAGGGCTGGGCGGGACCAGCTGAGGGAAGCAAGGCTCAGTCCCAGCATTAGTACAGGGGCAAGATCACCTGTCAGTCAGGCTGGGTAGTCTCAGAATATTGGTTCAAGGAGCTGTGGACACTGCAGGGTCAAGGGAGAGCAGCGTAGGTAGTGGCCTTGAGAGGACAGCACTCCCTCCAGGTTTGTTAGGGAGTTAAATGAGGTTGTGACAGTAATGCTTGTTAGCACGGTGCGTGATACATAGCAGATACTTGGGAAGTCATCCCCAGGAGCTAGGCAGGGTACAAAACCGTGCTGCAATGACTACATGTAGATGCTGTGACTGGTGCGTCTCCTGGAGGGTGGTAGCCCTGTGTGGGACTCCCCGGTTTTCAGCAAACATGTTTTGAATGTTGCTGGAAACCTGCGGTGAACAGGACGGATGCGCCCCTGCCCTTAAGGAATCTACCTAGAGGTTGGGTAGGAGACAGGTGCCAAAGTGGGTGGTAGTCACAGCCCAGAAGAGGAGAGTCCAGCTGTGAGAACCCAGGAAGCTTCCAGAGTGGGAACAAGGGTAGCCCTTGCACCACACACATAAAAACTAGAGAAAGCACTGCTGTTGAGGAGGGAAGCAAGGATCTGTCTAGGACAGGTTTAGGTCTGAAGAGCCCTGAATCCCAGGATGAGGCATCTGGACTCTGTTTCCCTGGGAATGAATCAGAGTTTACTAAATAGGAAAAGGACTTGATATTGAGTCTGCATCTGAGGAGACCAGGGTGTTAATCACTTTCCAGTTGCTGGGACAAGACATCTGGTACCTGCAGTTTAAACAAGGAGTGTTTATTGTGGCTCACGGTGTATGGAGGATTTAGTCCATGGTCAGCTGAGCTGCAAGGCAGAAATGGCAGCCATGGCAGCTAGGAAAGAGAAAGAAGAGGGAACAGCCTTGGAGAAGAACACATCCTTGGGTCACAGCTGCAGTGGCCTGCCTTCCTCCAGGGCCCAGCTTCTACCAACATTTCCAGCCTGGAGTTCATTTATGGGATCATCCACTGCAAAGTACAGAGCCTCCTTGACCTTCCAAAAGCCCACCTCTGAGCACATGAAACTTTCAGGGGACATTTCCAATGAGTGCCATAACCCGTGTGGACCCTGGGGGGAGGCTGCATCGGGAGTGGTCAGGTGTGGTGGGACAGCACGTGTGGGAGACTCCTTGTTCCAACCCTTTGGGAAGTTATGGCTTATTCATCTCTCACTATCGAGCAGGAAGACCTTTATTGTATCTGTCACATTATAACAAAGATCTAAAACTAGTTGCCAGAATATACACAGACAATATAGAATGAGGGAGTGAAAGTGCCAGAAAGGTGCAGGAAAGGCAGAGTCATCTGTACCCCAAAGAGGGGAATTTGGTGCACGTCCCTGAAAGGTGCTGGGTGGGCCCATTGAAGTGGCTTCTTCCTCCTATCCTGTGATGGTCAGAGGAAGGACCTTGACTTCCTTCAACCCTTTCTAAAGTATTCTGGAAACTGCAGAGGTGCTAATGTTGGCAGGGTGGCTAGGGTAGTGCCTGTCTCGTGTGCAGTGGGCACTGCCTAAGCAGGAGAGTGAAAATAACCTTAGAGATGAGGGTGGTAACGCAGTCACACAGGTGTGAATCAGATAGGTGCTCAGCTAGAAGAACCAGACACTCATGCTCAGATATAGTGCAGAGCCAGAGGGATCTCTGGCCTCCCCTTTCCTTCCCCTCTTGTCCACCATCTTCCAGGCCCAGACACTTTTGTTCAGGGCACTGCCATGATGAAGCTAGGCTTCGGAAGCAGGTGGGCCTGTGTGTGAGCGCTGATGTCACCAGTCTGCTGGTTGTTTACTCTTCCTGAATGTCCCTGGACTGGGGATGTAGCTCAAGGATCAAGTGCTTGACAGTTGTGTGTAAGGCCCTACTTTCAGTCCCCAGTACCACTAAACAAAACAGCAGCCAAAAGAAGATGAAGTGTCTCGCTCCATACTGGGCTCCCACTAGTAGAGTGTGAGAAACCAGAAGTGTTCCTGAGAGGCGTCAGGGCCAGGCGTTCTGGAGCCAGCCCAGACATGAATCCCAGCCCTCCACTTGATAACTGCATGAACCTCCACAAATTTTCTCATCTGTCTAATCTAGTTTAAAGTGGGGTGATGACAGTAAGACTCCACTTCGAAGCTTGTCGTGGGGATTATGTATGATTATGTTAGTAAGGGAATTAGCGTAGTTCTTGACACGTGCTCAGAAAGCATTAAATAAGGGGACCTGCTAGCCACCTATGAAGATTCCGAGCAAGGTGAAACTTGTCTGTGTATCCGTAACTCAGTCTGATGGCTGGTCCATGCCAGGACCTGGAGGTGTTTTCACGGATCTTACTGATCGTGCCTTTGTACTGAGAAAAGGCAAGAGTGTTCCCAGATTGATGTTGTGGAACTGAGCTCACTAGAGTCACGGAAGGCTACACCTAGCTGCCACTCAGGAACTACCGGGAGATGAGGCCTGCTTCTTGTGTAGCTATTTCTTACTGTGAACAGGCAAGTGCCTGTTCCAAATAGTTAGGTGTAGGATAAGGAGAGCCAGTAGACACTAGGTGTTCTGAAGAAACCAGTTGCCCCATGTAAGATTGTGTAGGTTGGGAAGGAGAAAATCTCTTCCACTTTGGCATCAGCTGAGCCAATTCAAGTTAGGGAGGAAGCCAGAGCCATAAAGAAGCATAAGCCATCTGCCAGAAGGACTGCGCTGGTTGAGCATTGCTCGACCTTAGCTGTAGATCTGAGGATTATCACCGTGTTGGTGGCCGGGGGAAGGTGGACAACAGTTACTCTGCTGTACAGAGTACAGTTACTCTACAGGAACAGAAAGGTTGTGTCATCCACTTATGGCACATTCGATTTTTGTGCCTGGCTAAGGAAGAGTAACTTGAAGAAGAAGCATGGAAATTATGAAAGTTCCACCTAAGAAGACAGAAAATCTGGGAGGCTCCAAGGAAGAATATGTCTGTGAAAGTAATCAACTCTTGAAAAGAAAAATTCCATAACCTCAGTCAACTATAAGAAAATACGACCTTAGTCTACTAGGGCTGCCACAGCAGAAGACCATAGGCTTGATCAAATTTCTTGTAATTCTGGAGCGAAAATTTCAACACCAGGGTGCCAGCATGGTAAGATCTTGGCAAGTTTTGCTCCCTGTGGCTGATGAAGGAGAGGGAAGTGATCTTGCAAGTCCCTGACTCAAAACACACCTGCACACATGCATAAACAACAGAGCCAATATTGGAAAATAGTAAACTACTAGAGACACTGTAATAGGAAGGCAGAAGTGTTCACATATACCAAGAAACAGAGCACCTCCTCTAAGGGAGCATATCCCATCGTGTGGTCCCCACCCTCATCAACCCCATTTCTGGGAGGCCCAGCCCCCCCAATCCCATCACATTGAGAACTCATTTCCATTCATATCATGACCCCTATGAAAACCAAGCCTGAAGTTGTATGGTTGTTTACGCTTCCTGAATATCCCTAGACTGGGAATACCCCATGTGTCAATAGGCCTGGTATGTTTGTCCTTGTTAGAAGCTCTCGGTGGCAAGGCCTCTTTTTTCCTAGCATGCCCACCCACAGTGAGTGTAGGACAGTGTCAAAAAAAGCAACAGGATAAGTTAAACTAACACAGAAAAGACAGATGTGGAAGGGCTTCAGAGAAGCAAAAGATAGAAGGAAAGAATTTAAACCTACAGCATAGATAGTAAACAATAATCTGCAGAAATGCACAGTTAGTGAGGACAACAATAAGAAATACAATAGATCAGAAACCAATTCCAGCTAATAGGTTTTGGGATGGTAGGACTGAAGCAGTACTCAAAGATCTAATTGAAGAAAAATTGTTCAGAGATTTGCCTGCATATTTAAAATGCTCATAGTGTGTCAGGTGGAGCCAGAGAAATCCTTACCTGAGTAGATGTTAGTGATTTTTTTAAAACTGAAGTAAAATCACAGTCCAGGTGTAAAAATTTGAGCAGGATGTGCTTCCTTACACTTCTCTGCAATTCTTATTGCTGAAAGAAAGTAGATGTGTTTTGAAGAAGTGGTTTAGTCTCAGACTTTGATATCTGGAAAAGCAGGTTTCATGTATAAAGAAAAGACAAGAGCTCAGAAACATACTATTTCTCTTCATCTTCTAAAATTATTTGAATATACACTCCAGTAGACAAGTGGTAGAGCACATTCAAGGACCCAGTTATGAGGAATCCATTGTTTTAAGAGAACTTGTAGCAGAAAAACTAGGAGTTTAAAACACTGCAAATCTAGGACCAGCCAAGTAGCTCAGCAGATTAAAGTGCCTGCAAGGAGGCACAGGGGCCAAGGGTTCAATTCCCGGGCCTGCTGTGCTGGCCCTACCCCTGGGGCTTGCTGAGATGGCAGTTGAGAGTGGGCATGGTGGCGCACACCTGTAACGCTAACTCTTGGAACGCTGTGAACGGGCAGTTCACTATGAGTCAGATCTAATAGTGACAACATGACCACCCTGTAGACACTTCCCTAAAATACAAACAAACAAAAAACACCCTGTAAATCTAATTGTAAAGTTGAAAACCTAAGACAAAAGATTATCCTAAAATATGAAAAAGAGGTTTTTTTTTTTTTTAAATAAGAAAGGAGGAATGGGTGAGGATTATAGACAGTTAGGCTAAACCAGGGCTGTTCACAGTGTAGTTCCAGAGCAAGGCCACAATCTTCTAATTAACAGTATGCATGCTTAAGCTGTCACCTAGGCCTGCAGGGTCTGAATCTCTGGGGTGGAGCTTCATGACCTAGACTTTTCCGAGTGGTTCTTACACATCCTGGAGTTTGAACAGCACTGAGTTAAACTACCGTTCTCAGTGGTAACAGTCTTAAAATTACCATTTTTCCACTTCACTAATAATAGCTAGAGAAATATATGCTAGGTACAGTAGTAGTGAGCTGAACCTGGTGGTGAAGCTGAGGAAAAAAGATCGTGAGTTTGAGGCTGTGTTGGCCTTGAACACTTCAGTGAAGTGAGTTCATTCTGCCCTGAGTTCAAGTCTGACCTAGCAAGTCCGACTCAAAACACACATGCACATGCACACAACCAGCAACAGCCCCGGCTGATACTGGAAAATAATGATACTGGGGCAGCAGAAATGTTCATATACACCGAACAACTGGAGGCCAGGGGAGCAAGCCAGCCAGAGTAGAACAGGAGGACTTGCCTAACATGTGCAAGGCTCTGGTTCAGTTCAGGAAGGAGATAGGAGAGAGGGAGAGAAGAAGAATTACACAGTAAGACAAGCAAGTATGTCTTACCCAAAATAGTTGAAACCAGAAGTACTTAAGATTTTGGATTTTTTTTCAGATTTTGCATTATTGACAGATGAGATGCTTATGCAATTTTTATAAACAATTTTGCACATGGAACAAACTACCACAGAGTAGAATTTTCCACTTATGGCATCTTGTGATTGTTCACAAAGCTTCCAATGTGAGAACATTTTGGATTTCAGACTTTGGTATGCTGAACTTGTAATCAGTTATAATGATCAAAACAAATGGCATAATATTCTTTGTTGGATGATAAAATTTTGTGTTATTAATTTAGAATAATAATTCAATTTGTAGTAGTTTATTACAGACATACTCAGCAAATCTCTTTTCTGGGCTTATCTTCCTTTTTCCCAGGGAGCTCTTTCCTACTTCCTTAAAGAGGTTAAAGTCCCTGTCATGAGTTTTCTTACCACTCTATTTCTAACCTGTCATTGCTGCAGCTTCACTTTTGTCTGAAGCCAGCATGGTGGCACATGCTTGTAACTCCATCATGGTGAGACTGGAGGATTGAAAGTTTAGGCCAAGCCTAGGCAATCTAGCAAGACCTTGTCTCAAAATTTGGGTGGATGGATGGATGGATGGATGGATGGATGGATGGATGGATAGATGATGGATGGATGGATGATGGATAGATTGGTGGGGGTGGGTGGGTAGATGGATGGATTGATGGGTTGTGGGTGAATGGACAAATGGATGAATGAGGCTGGGGATGTTGCTTGAGGCCCTGGGTTCAATCTCCTGTATTACAAAAATAAACATATTTATTTGTGTGATTATTCAGTTGTTCTGTCTCCGTGTCCAGACTGTAAACTTCTCTTAAAGACAGAAACCACAATCCCCTCAGCATTGTTTATCTCCATTCAGCACTTCCCTGATCAATGAATCAAAGTGTAGGAAGATGTAGAAATGTGTCTTTAGGCACATGTACACAAATGGAAAACAGAACTTGACACATTACCAAAAAATTAATATTAAAGCCAAACAAAAAATGTAGTATCATTTAAATATTAAAGCATTGCTTCTTAAGTTGTGTCATGCATCAGAATTTTTGATATCCCATTCATCACAAATTTCTAAGCTCTACCCCTAGAGTTCTTCTTTCTGCAGGTCTCAGACAAGTCCAGAGACTGCCTTTCTCCCAGACTTCCAGGAGGGCTGAGGCTGTTAGTGCAGAGGCTACACTTTGAGAAGCTCTGTGTTAGGAAAGTTTCCTGTTTAGAGTTCATGAAGATTCTGATCTCATGAGCATTTGTGCATCCAACGATGTTGTATCTAAATATACAACGTAAATGAAGAGATTCTACAAGTGGAAGGGCATACAGCAACATTAGCTTTTGCCAGAGCAAGTGGACAAAGATACAGGGTTTGAGTAATGTAATTAATGCAGTTGATTGAACAAGTTTGAAGCCCATCTGTAGCAGATAACATGTATCTGTTCCCGTGTTCATGAGTGAACTACAAAAACTTTTTACCTACCAAAAAATCTGAAGCTTTATAATAGGAAGGGAAAATCATAAAAAGGACCAAGAAATTAAGAAAAAAAAAGTGCTGGTAACATGTATATAGCAAAATGTTGATACCCTTTGTCGATAATGAATTTAGTGATTTTTTAAAAAGGAAATTTACAAAAGATAGTTAAGCAAGGAAAATAGTTTCCTTAGAAATCAAAGAGACAGAAAAATGTAGTGGTGCAGTATAGTTCCTCCCACCAAGGAAGAGAGATAGGATATATTGCTTAATGTTGGCTGTGGTGGATGGAGACGGTTATTTTCACACCTTTCTATTTGGAATGGTGATGCTGTGGTTATCAAAAGGCTTAAGAGTGCTTGCTTTCTCCTGCCTCTTGGAATTTATCCTAAGGAAGTGATGTGAAAAGAGTCTGTTCAGTGGTCTGTATTTTGCAGTCATGTGCAGAACTAATGAGCATGTGTGCAAAAATTTCCACAAGGATGTAGTCCATGGCATTTTTTTAATGAGGACATCAGATTTTCTTTGAAATAATCTAAATGTCTGTTGGTGGAGGGGACTAGCTCAGCAAATTGCAGAGTCCCTTGAGAACCATGCAGCCAATAAAGGCAGGGAGATCGATACTTATTGATTGTGCAAGATGTCCACAAAGTATTGTCGATTGAATATACCAGGTTACAAAGAGGATATTGATCAGGGCTGACTAATTCAAGGCCACAGGAGCCAGACGGATGATGTCAGCCAGAGGAGCACCCCCAGCTGAGACAGCACAGTGTGAAGCTGAAGACTGGGGCAATGGTAGTGGGTGCACGCTGCCCCCCAAAGGGTGGATGGTGGGCTTCGTTTGGGGTGTAGGTGATTGACATTTCTTTTCTTTCTTTTTTATTGACATTTCTTGAAACTTAGTTTTAAACATGTATGCCTGTATTTATCAGTTTTTATAATTTTCTCCCAGTGAACAATAAGACATCAGACATTTTAAAGAAGAAGTTAGGCAGAGCCTTTGAACGGTAAAGATGAAGTCTAGTGAGACACGCATGAGAAAGTGACCCTCGGCTGCCAAAGGCTGGCAGATGCTCCAGAGATGGGTGGAGGTGTGGCCACAGAGGACAGGGCTGGCAGAGAGGCTGGCATGGAAGGTCCCCTGGGGCAGCACATTTCCTGATCACCAGAGTGGAGGGTAGAGAGGTGGAGCACAGCAGCATGTGCCGGCTACTGCTCTGAGACACATATAATCCTCATAGCAATCCTTTCAGGGGGGTCCTAAAGTGACTTGCTTTACAGAGAGGGGAATAGAGGTACAGAGAGGGGAATAGAGGTACAGAGAGAGGTTAGGGCATGCCACAGGTTGCAGAGCTGACATTGGAGTCAGACTTGATTCTAACTGGCAGGATGAGAAGGAGTTTGATTGGAATGGGTGGTGTGAGGCTTTTGTGTCAGGCAGGTGCCCGGGTTCACACCTTCCTTTCCTTCTTGGACAGAAACTGGCAATTACACCTGTGAATTCTGTGGGAAGCAGTACAAGTACTACACGCCCTACCAAGAGCATGTGGCCTTACACGCCCCCATCAGTGAGTACCTTTTCTGGTGATGGGGCATCAGTGGGGGGAGGAGGAGACCAACCTATGGCCAAGGGGAGGAGGGAGTTGGTCGAAGTGTCTGGTGTGACCTGGGCCCCCTGGCAGCAGTGACTGGAAGGCTCCCCTCCAGCCAGCAAGGTCAGAGCCTTCCTGTGAGGGACTCGGGCCTGGTGCATTAGGTGGGTGGACATCTCTCGTCCACAACACACAGCAGCTTTGTCCCCATCTCCTCTGAACACCTCCATAGCAAGGTCTTCCTACCTGCCTCCCAGAGCCAAGGGGTATGGTGTGGCTTCAGACTGAGTTAATGCAGGGACTGATCCGGGCGGGCATGCTTGGCAAGCCAAAGCAGGTCCCTCTTTTCCCTGCATGATGGCAGCACATGTGGCAGGCTAGGCCTCTGGAGCCCTGGATATTAAGCTGAGCAGGTTCCCAGCTGCTGGTGAATATTGACAGCCCCATCCTGTATCCAGGCCACAGTCTCTGACTCCTCTCCTGGCAAGGACAAGAAAGGCTCCAAGGCCTCTTTCCCCTGGCCTTCTGATCTGACACCTGTGGGCCTCTGCTCATTGCCCACCTCCTTTTCTGCAGGTCATATGGGTTCTCCCCTTAGATCCCTGGGTGTCTGAGCTGGAAGGGCCCTGTAGCCCTACATGTACAGGTGGAGGATCCTTTGTGCTGTCTGTAGCTCAGGAATGTGTTGGAGACTTCACTGCTCAGGTTTCTCTCAGAAGAGCTGTGGGGATCCTGCTGCTTTCTGTGGTTGGGAAGATTTGGTCCAGAGGCAGCAGCCTCGCAAGGCTATGAATGCCAATGGCTACATAGACATAAATCTTCCTAGATTCAGAACTTGCTAAAAGTCTCATTCTGGCTTCATCTTTGACTGCTGTGTGCCTTGATATGTATAGCTTCCCTCCCTGGGCCCACCTTTCCTTTCTGTGAGAGGTTAAGGTCTTATGGACCCAGGGTCTGGATATTTAACATCTTTGGCCTAAAGCAACCTTCAGGCAAGTGCATGCTCTGATCAAGTGCCCACATGAGGAAAATACAGAGGTTGTGCTGGGTGGACATTGATCCATCCATTTGGTGCACTGAGGGTGAAGGTGCCTGGGCATTGGGGCTATTCTGGCACCTGTGCAATCCCATGAAGTAGTACCTACCTGCCTGTTGCCTGATAGGATGCCACCCAGCATTTCTGCTAGCCTACAGCCTTGGGGAGAAGTAAGATCCTGAGTTGATGAAACAGAATGTGGCTTTAAGCCTTCTGCTCAGGTCTAGGCCCATAGCATGCTGTGAAGCTGTGCTATGTCTGCTAAGGTGGTATGGTGGGAAGGGTTGTCTCTTCCACACTAATTTCTTCCCTGACATCCTGGTTCTTCCCTCCTGGAAGACTATGCACTACTTGTTTTCTGTTCCTTATTTTATCTTTCTGTTGTGCTCTCTTTGTTTTTCTGCATCTGCTTGTCAAAGGAATCTGTTACCAAAGTCCAGGAACTCTAGAAGTGTCTGTGTTTCAAACACAGCATAGGAGACTTAGGCTGGACTCAGAAAGACCCAGGCTGACTGCAGAATTTTTTGTCAGTGGAAACATTGTGTGTACTCTTGTGCTTGCTTCTTTCTCTGTATGCTGTATGCTCTGTTTTGTCTTGTCATTTAGCTATGCCTTCGGGTTGTTTCTAGTTATGGACTATTTTAAATAAAGCTACTATGAAAATAGTCGCATAAAGCTTTTTGTGGACATATGTATTCATTGTTGTTGTAATAGTTAAGAAGGCGTAGAATGGTTGATTATTGACTAGAACTGACAAACCATTTCCCAACAATGGCCATGGCCTCCTCAGGTCCTGCCAGCCCTGTCCGAGAGGTCCACTTCCCATGGCCTTGATGAGGTCTGGGGTTATAGAATTATTTGATTCTAGCTATTCTAGTGAGTGTGCAGTAGTATCACATTGTGGGTTTTGTTTCATTCAGGATTAATGATGTTGAACATGACTATATTTGCTCACTGTCTATTGTGTATTTTACTTTGGAAATTGTTCCTCTGATTGAGTTGGTCATTTTTGGTGGGTTGTCTTTTTACTCAATTATGTAAGGTTTTTTTGTGCTTTCCAAAAGGTCCGAGTCCTTTGCTGGATATATGTATTGTGGCTGTTTTCTCCCAGTCTCTGGCATGCCTATTCATTTCCATATGGTACCCCTTGAAGAGCACATGTTTTTCATTCTGGCAAAGTTCAGTTTATCATTGTTGGAATGAATATTTTCCTCTTCAGCTTTCTGAAGAACTTGTGTAGGGCTGGCAATATTTTCCATAAATGTTCTGTAGAAGTCAACAGTGAAGCCATCAAGGCAGGGATTTTCTTTCTAAGATGGATTCGATAATGTATCCCGTTTCCAAATACTTGGAAATTATTCAACTTATTTTGAAAATTGAGTTCTAACTTAATTCCATTGTAGTCAGAGGACAGATTCTATATGAGAGACAATCTTTGAAACTTACTGAGATGTGCTTTATGACCCATCATATTTATCCCTCTTGCTTGTGTGTTCCATATCCACTTGAAAAAATAAGTCTCACCTTTAAGCATTAAGTGAAATCATTTGGTAATGTTCAGACCTCTGTATCCTTTCTTGACCTTTTGAAAAACAAATGAATTTGTCTTACCAGGCACTTAGAAAAGGGTCAAAATCTTCCACTATAGCTGTGCATTTGTCTCCTTCCCCCTTAAGGTCTGCCATTTTTTTCACTAATCTTGCTCGACATTACCCTTAGATGCATGCACCTAAGGTCGTTCTATCTTGACAAAAGTGACCCTTTCTTTAAATTTTATGATACTTTTTTTTATCTCTGGTAATATCTGTCTTTCTGAAATCTTTCTTGACTTAGATTACAGCCATTACAACCTTCTTAGTATTGGTGTCCTCTGGTGTCTACTTTCATTCTCTGGTTTTAGTCGGTGCTTTTGTATGTGCAGTGTCTACACATGATTGATTCTTCTGAAAATCCTTGCTTTTTAGCTAATGTATTAAGTTCACTTACATTTAATATATTTTATTGTTGGATTTCGACCATCTTGTGTTTTCCCTGTCTCATTTGTTAATCTTATTCTTTTCTGTCTTATTTTCTTTCCATCTTTACTATGACACAAGTATTTTTTTAATTTCCTGTTAACTTTTCTATCAACTATTTCTGACTCCATGGCTTACATATACCTTTAATGTATTGTGTAGTCTATGATGAATTTTCAGCCTAACAGATCACATCCATGTGACAACCTTGGAATAGTGTGCTTCCCACTGCTACCCTCCTGTATGATGTGCTGTTATATATAGGTACAACTGCATATGTTACATAATAATTATTCAGTAAAGTATTTAATAAATTAGAAAATGCCCTTAATGTTTACCTGTACATTTACTGTCTTATATGCTTTGGCTTTCTTTACATAAATCTGAGTTCCATTTATGAAGAAATTTCCCTATATTGTCCAAGAACATTCTTTATCATTTCTTACATCGTAGTTCTACTGGTGAAAGATCTCACAATTAAAAAAGGAGGTTTTTTATAACTTTCTCTTTTGGAGGATATTTTCCATGGATATGGAATTCTAGGTTGAGAGCATTGTCTTTCAGCCTTAAAAATAATCACTCCTTTATCTTGTGGGTTATGTTGTTTCTGATTAAATGAAAGTGGTTAATATATTTAATCTCTAATATATTTAATCTCTAATATGTTTAATGTCTTTTGCCTGATTGCTTTTAAATACTTCCCTATTATTCTGGTGTTTATCAGTATGATTATGGTGTGTTTCTGGTTTCTAAGGTTTGTTGAGCTCCTTCAATCAGTGGGCTTTTATTTGTCACCACATTTAAGAAATTTTAGACAGTGTCTCTTCGGATGTCCTTCTTCCCGAGTTTCTCTTTCTTCCCCTCGGGAGGCTTTCACTCTGTGCATGGAAGGTACTTGGTGTTTCCAGGTCAACCACAGTGGTTGTTTCCGTCTGCCCTTCAGTTTGGATTCATCCTTTGCCCTGACTTCAAGTTCATGGATCTGTTCTTCTGACACTGAACCTCTATGCATTCCCCATGGCTACTTCTTCCACACCTTTCAGTGTTCTCTCTTTGTCATATTCCTGTTCTCCTGCAAATATTTGAGCATGTTCCTAGTTCCCTCAACCCTGTCCTGTCTGTGTTTTTCTCTTGATTATTGATCGCTGTGTCTTGCTCCAGGTGAAAAATAATTACCCATCTGTGCTGAGTAGCATGGATGCTGTGTTGTTGACTGACAGGACTTTGTTTTCTTCCTTTCAATATCATTGCCCTTATGCTGGCAGGCCACTGACTTGTCTGCAGATCAGCTTGATACTCCAAAGAATTATTTTGAGCTGTGTTGGGGCAAGTCTAGAAGAGTTCTTATTCTAGAGTTATAGTAGCTCTTTGAAGACCTGACCTCTCTGGTTTTAGCTGAATATGTGATGTTTACAGAAGTGTTTTTCCTCTCTGGCAGGTGTGAACTCAGACTATGCCTAGTCTTGTAACTTCTGAATCTTGCCTTTGTTAGCTATTTCCTGCTCAGCTTTGCAAACACTTAATGCAACTTAATTTTCAGTCAAAGACACCAAAGGGGCCGCAGTGTGCATTTGTGAAATTACTTTCTTTGTTCTACCCTGCAAATTCTAGCCATCTCAGAAGCCCTGACCCCTGATCACCATCTCCTCAGTTCCCAGAGGTGGCTTTCCTCATCTGGATGTCACCTCTCTGTCAAGCCATCTCTCTGGGCTCATGTCTTCTCTTGGGAGGTGCAGCTGGTCACCATCTATGGACCATGGCCCCAAAACTGTTATTTCTTACCAGCTCTAAGTTACATGTGGCAGGAGGTCTGTGTTTATGCCAGTTACTCGGTCTTAGCCAGAAGAGAACATTCTCCTGTTCTTGCTTCCCAGTAGAGCCAGCAGCAAGGCTTCCCTGGTTGCCGCCCCCTCCAACACATTTGCCAGTGCTCCCCACCTCTGGCTTTTAAGCCCCTGGTTCCATTGGCCTTGGCTTCACCTTCCTCAGCCTCAGGAACTTCAGAAGCCCCTGGTCCCTCCACATCTCAGTTATTTGGTCACATTTCTCAAATCTTTATATTCCCTGGATATCTCCTCCCCCCACTCTCTGCAGAAAGGAGAAACAATGCTATTATTTGTTAGATGTTCGAATGTAAATAGTTCCTATCTTTTTCTCATGATGGCAGCAGGTTGTCTGGGAGTCTTTCTCTCTTAGTTTGAGATTAGGTAGCAGCTCCACTGTGATAAGCAAACTGTTGAATGGCATAAGATGTTGGGAACCTCAGTTCATCTCACTCTGCCCAGACCCTCTGAGGGACCCAAAGAGCTACCCAGACCTTTCTGAGGTTGGGCCCATTTGCCTTATTCCCTTGGGACCTGGAGGAGGCCACTGCATTAGACAGCTTTGTGGCACAGCCACATCCTCACTTTGGGCAGCCCCCCCCCATCCCTGCCTCTTTGGTATGCTCTTCTCTGTGTGGTGTGGAGGGCACCAAACAAGTGACTGCGGAAAGAGAGATGGGTAGGAGGTCACACTGTGTGTCACTGCAAGAGTGATAGTTCTTAGAAGGGAGGGGGTAAAGACCAACACAGTCTGGGGGCTGGCCTCAGGGACAGGTCCCTAAGGAAGCACTGCTTAAGTGTAGTGACAGGGCCCACAGTGAGGAGCTTGAAGGAAGAGTGTTGCTGGTAGAGAGTAGGGTGGGCAGAGGACCCGAGTGGGGAAGGAGCAGGTGTTGTAGGTGAGAAGGTGAAGATGTGAGCAGCCTGAGAGATGGCAGGAGGGTCCCGCGAGTCCCAGGAAGGTGATTGAAGCAAGCTGGTGGTGCCCTAGGTTTCTGCGTGAAGTGCTTCCTGGGTGTTCCTAGATCCCTGCCACAGCAAGAGAAGGGACTCCCTCTCCTGGATTGTTACAGCAGGAACTGGCCGTGGAAAGGCCCCATGCAACCCTGAGAACCCCAGAAGTTGTTCTGTGGGTGAGGGGTAGGCCTCAGGAAAAGGACTCATTAGGAATGCTTTGTCCTGGAGCTCAGGTCCTTAGAATGGGTGGGCCTGGGTAGGGCAAGGGGGAAGGCCTCCTTGATTATCCGGTGGACCTGAGCCCTTGTCTCCCCCCAGCACTGACTTCCTGTGTGGCCTGAAGAAACCTGTTAGCCTGTCTGGGATTGGCTTCCTTATCTCCAAAGCTGTCCCAGCAGCAGCTGCTCACAGTGACTTTCTGGGAGTCCCACAGAATCCCTGTGGGCTGTGTGTTCAGCCAGGCTCCTCCCACTCTCATCAGTGGGGGTAAGACTGGGGAAACTGAGGCCAGGAGAAGCCATACTCTTCAAGAGACTGGATGTCAGAGCTGGACTTCTTGGGGAGGGGGCGTGCTGGTTAGACTCCAGATTCCATTAGGATTCTGTGACAGAGAGCCTCTAGCCGAGGTCCCTAAACTGTTCCTTTCCACTAAGGGACAGTGGAGAAATTAGAGATGGACTCTGGGTGCCAGCACCGTGCTGAATCTTCAGGCTCATTCTATATTTTAAAATGAACAAGATATTGCTAGACAACCCATTCTTAGGACTGGATCCAGGGGTCCCCAAGGTCCTCAGCTTGGAAGGAGTAGCGGGGAATGCAGGGCCTAGGTCAGAAGGTGAGAGTCCAGAGTGCAGGACTCAGGTGGTGGGCTGCTGCCTCTGGATGCCCTGCAGTGGGCGGGGGTGTGTTCTGCACATCCCTCCGTGCACAGGGCTGGACACAGGACCCCGACAGCTCCTGCTGCTGCCACTCACTGCCTGGGTGACCTCAGGCAAGGCTCTATGTTCTGCTTCTTCGGGCCTGTGCCCATGAGAGGGGAAGGTCGGGGGTCCTCTCTCCTTGGGCTCTGAGCAGTGTGTGGCCTCTCGTCTCCACTGTCCAGGACCGGTGCTGTCCTGGGAGGTCTCACCACCACCCTAGAGGCATGAAGCTGGAGCCAGGACCTTTGTGGACAGCTTAGTGCTATATGGCCATGCCTGGAGAATAGATGGCACCCACAGGATGTTACTAATTCCTGGGGTTCTGACCTCTCTTGTCTGCAGCACCCCAGGAATCCCTCTGCCTGTCCCCTTCCCACCCCTGCTCTTGCATCTAACGTGGGAGAGACCACTTTTAGGCGTTTAACCCACTGGTGAGGGCTCAGGCCACTGTTGCCTGCTGGGACACCAAGTCAGTCCACTGAGTCAGTGGGGCCAGCTTCTGCAGAGAATAGCAGAGGGAAAATCACCTTGGTTCTGTGACACAAGCTTTCCTGAGTACCAGGGTATTGCTACGTGTTCTTCTGCTTCCTTGTCAGCCATGGGCCACTGAAGAATGGGACCACAAAGCCCCTGACCCTGTGACCACAGGTGTGACACCAGGCCCCTCCCCCTTCGCTCCCTCCCCTGTCAGGTCCTTCGTGACCCCTGCCTGCCAGCTTTCTGTCATTCCTTCTAAGCCAGCTTTCCTGTGAAGCAAAAGGGCTGGAAAGCAACATTCTAGAAAATGTGTTTGACACCCTTGGTGTGGGTCACAGGCCACGATCCAGACACTGAGAGACTGGGCTGGCCAAGGTCACAGGTGACTCACAGGGTGGGCTGATCAGTGACCTTCAGGTAACTCGAGCTGGTAGCCAGGTTTCTTAGTGAAGCTGGAGAAGGTTCTAGAGTCCCAAATTTGGTCAGGCCTCTGAGTGAGCATGACAGTCTTTGCTCTCTGTGGAAGAAGAGGTTGGGTGGAGAAGTCCCACTCCAGACACAGGGACCTGTGGTCCAAAAGGCCACTCACGCCATGGCCTCAAGGGCCCTCAGGGACTGAGAGCATGACCCTCTCAGGTGCCGCCCCCGGGTGGGAGCCGCCAGATGATGCAGACACGGGTTCTGAGTGCTCCCATCCAGAGGTCACTCCATCTCCACGCTTCGTGGCAGCGAAGACCCAGACGAACCAGTCGGGGAAAAAAGCTCCTGCCTCGGTGGTCCGATGTGCCACGCTCTTACACCGCACCCCTCCAGCCACCCAAACCCAGACGTTCCGCACTCCAAATTCGGGATCTCCAGCAAGCAAGGCGACCGCAGGTACCGATGGCCGGCATTACCCCACACTTCTCCACCCTCGCCTTCCTCCACCTGCCACTACTGTGCCCAGTCATTGTTCCCTGCAAGAGCAACAGTGGAGGTCCCATCGGGCTCTGGGACAGATCTGGGGCCTGCTCCGCCTCTGGCCAGCCCTGTGACCCTGAGCCAGGTTCTCTTGCCCCGAACCAGAGGGTGATTCAAGAAGGTTTGCAAAATAATAGAATATCTTCCCCCAAAATCATGCCCTTGGGCTTGTTTTATTTGACCTTTACAAGGTCTGAAAACTTCTCAAAGTGCCAGCCCTTGAACACTGGAAGATTTCTTGTAAAACTTTTTATTTCTAGCTGACATTAGAAAGTCAGGTCTGGCTCCTGGGCCCATGATCCTGCAGGGCAACAATCGACTGCCTCCCTTCATAGGGTGTGTGCTGTCCAGTTTTCTCCGGTCCCCACCACTCCCTATCGCCTCTCTCCTCAGTGGCAGGTGTCATTTCTCATTATGTTCAACACTGTTGTCTGTGTATATCCAGCCCAGTTCATCCATTTGTACCCCCTGCCTGGCATGAGTCTGCACCTCCACCTTTAAGAAAATCGATCTGAACACTCACCCATTTCAACATAGAGCCACTCCTCAGGAAGCAGTGGTGGGCCTAGTGCTCTGTGCTCAGGGCCTCCTCCCTCTAGCACTCCCCAGAGATGGCACTGGAAGCCAGGGCAAGCCAGCTCCTGCATCTTCTGTGGCCACACAGAAAAAAGCTCTGACTCCAAGGGTGAATAGCAACAAAAAGTCCCCAGGGGTCATTTCCTCCAGGAATACCTGTGATATCCATTATGTGCTGAGTACCAGTTGTCAGGATTCCTTAGATTTTCCCTTGCATGGAGCAAGTGTTGGACCATTTTCTGGATTTTCAGGGTGTAGGCTGGAATGAGGTGGCACCCCTGGCACTTCTGGGCACCCTCACAGGCCAGAACCATCCATGACACATACAAGTGATCAAGTTGTAACCTCAAGTGCATGAGCTCATTTGGTGACCTGGTTGTGTACGGCTTTCCTCACCCCTACCCCAGGAGGCAAAGGTATAGTTTGCTGGGCTTAGATCTTTCAAAAGGGGAAGTGTCAGCCAGCCGGGAACACAATGGTGTGACAGTTGTGGTGTTGCAGCGATAGTGGTAAATTAGCAAGAAACAGACTGGTCATCCTTGTCTTGCAGTGGTGGCATTGCCTCCCCGGAACTATGGCTTTCAGATCTTGCTTGGACTCTTGAGCTGTGCGGCTGGCAGATTTTAGCCCCCACCCCCACCCCCGCCTCCTGCAGAGAACTGCCCAGAGTCAAATTTGTCTTCACGTGGCAGCATGTGGCCCTCAGCATCTCGAGTGAACCTCTAACAAGCTGTGGGGCTTCCTCAGTGGGACTTGGGAGACTCATGCTGGGGGTTGCATCTGAATTTACCAGCTGGGTGGGCCAGAGGGCACCAGCTTGGGAGCAGGAACTGGCAGGGGCTGGGAAGTGGTGCGTGCTGCAAGGAGAAGCTGTCGTGGCCCTCACGGTGCTGAAGTGTGTGGCTCTTCACCTATGCCTGTGAGCATGCCTGTGTGCAAGACTTACCTTCAGGGCCGTGCCCTTCTGTGGCAAGGAAGTGACATCATCCACTAAGCCGTGGAGTGTTAAGAGCTGGGAATTGGTGATGCCAGATTCTACCTGGATGCTGGTCGGAGCAAAACGCTTGCCTAGGAAGGTACCTATTCCCCTGAAGACATGAGAATTTAAGGTGGGGAAGGAAATCCCTTCCTACCACAGATACATGCTGCCACAGTGAATCACACTGTGCCATCTGAGAGGGCTGGTGTGCACCTGGGAACTCTATCTTGCTTTTTCACCTGGAAAATGAGAACCACAGTGTAATCTCAGGGCTTCTGGAAAGGGTTAAGGGAGACCACTTCTGTAAAGTGTCTGAACCAGTGCTGGCGCATCATAGGAGTGAGACCCTTCCCTAACAAAGGCTGTCTTTGTTCACATGTAGCTGTTGTCCTATGGCACTCAACCTGGGCATCCTAAGTCACACTTGAGGGAAGTGTTGACTTTGACATTAGCAGCAGCCTCTCCAGAAAGGACACTCCATAGGAGGGAGGCACTGTGGACTAGGACAGGAGAGTGGACTGGGCAGACCCAAAGGAGCCGCTGCAGGCTTCCCTTCCCATCATCCCTTTGAGCCCCAGAATTTGCAGTCAGTGCTTCCTGTTCTTGGTAGCGTGGACAGGCTGGGAGTGACATTTCCCAAGGTGGGCTCCCAAGAGCCAAGGTCACCACGTTTTGTAGAATAGTTCAAAGTCAATGTTTTAAGTGGTGCTCTGCAGGACCTCTGATGTGTTTAGGGAAAGTTGGATTAAATAAAGTGAAACAGGTTTTTTTGCTGGTGGAACTTTTCCAAGCCATGATAGCCTTGTGCAGCTCATTTCTGCTTAAGGAAGGGAGTGTGCCAGTGGCGCATCCCTGGCCCTCATCTGGTCACCTGGCATCTCTGCAGTACCATGAGCACCTTGGAAAAGCTGGCTTACCTCCCAACTCGGATTTTCTGCAGATTGTGGGAGGGCAGGCAGCTCAGTGTGTGGCTTTCTCCTTGGCTGGACTGTCTCTGCATCGTGGGGCTTCCAGAGAGAGGACTGGGTCAGCCAGTGAGCAGAGGCGCAAGGACCCGGGGGCATCAGGCCCTTTGCCCTCCTCAGGTGAGCTCGGATGGCCTCTCGGGCCACTAGGCTTCCTGAGGTTCAGGACTGCCCTTGATCTCCTCTCCTCCGTGTATCTTTATAGCCCAGGATGCCCCCCCTACTGCCCAGGGTTCACCCACCTGATGGAGCTACAGTCTCCCCTGCCCCTTTGGGGGGCTCTGACAGCAGAACCTGACAGAAGGAGCAGAGAATGGCCGTGTCACCTGACTTGTCACTCGTGTGTGTCCAGGAGCCAAACACAGGACCTCCATCTTGCTGTCTGTTATATTGGCTGGACTGCATTGCTGGGGCCCCCTGGCCCCATGCAGGGTCTCTTGGGGCACTGCAAGGTGCCAGGGTTCAGGTGCCCCTGCAGTGTTGTGAGGTCCCTCTTGAAACCAAGGCCCCGCCTGTGCTGCTTGCCCAGCAGAGCCCCAGCATTCACCCAGCCTCAGGAAGCCCCTGAGATCACACACTGACTGACCTTCACCATGGCTTTCTCCCCACGTCCTGCCCACCACCCAGCAGAAAGCGCTTTCAGTCGGAGAGTAGAAGGCAAAGCACAAAACCACTTTGAAGAGACCAACAGCAGTTCACAGAACTCCAGCGGTGAGTGTGTCTGGCACGGCCACTGCCACTGCCACCCCCTCCACAGGTGCCCCCTGGGCTGGGCTCTTCTGGCACCTGGTGGGTCTTGTTCGGAGGAGGCTGGGTACAGAGGCAGAGGAAAAGCAAGGCCAGGCAGAAGCCCAAAGGGCCTTCTCCCCCAGGGATACCCCTGTGGCTCATCCTTGTTTTCCCCATGGAGAGAGGAACTCCTTCTGCAAACCCATGGCAGCTGCTTCGCCAGCCTGCTTGATTGGCCTAATAGTCGTTGCTATATTTTTCACATAAACGTCACATCTGATTTCTTCCCAGGAGAGGCAGAGGGGGTG
Source organism: Myocastor coypus (assembly GCA_004027025.1). Lineage (NCBI taxonomy): Eukaryota > Metazoa > Chordata > Mammalia > Rodentia > Myocastoridae > Myocastor > Myocastor coypus. The sequence continues at coordinate 9,554 of PVJA010002851.1, read as the reverse complement.
TGGTAGGGAGACCTCTGAGACCCAGAGGCCCCAAATTCTGGCCCCACTTTGGACCTGGGACTTTTGGATAAAAGATTCCTCTCCAGTCCCAGCAACACTGGGCACTTTGCCAGAGGCCTCTTGACGGTGTTTGATGCCCCCTGATGGCTGCCTCATGCAGAACCCTGGCTCAACCTGGCAGAGCTGGGTCTGGGAAAGACCAGTGAGCCACTCTGCTGGGTGACAACCAGAGCAAGAGGGTACAGGCCTACTGCTGCTGTAGTTGCATTAGGATAAGGCGAGTACTCACACTCTTGTAGGGTTAAAATCTCCAAGTGTTGGGTGCCAGTCTGGGTCATCCCCAGTGCTGGACACTGCCTGGGTGCACGGGGAGTGGACACAGCTCCCTTGTCAGGGATTCTACGAGCCTCACCAGGAGCACAGACTTTTAGCGGTGGTTTCTGCCTGCTAATAGCAGTCCCGACATCATCTGAGCCCAGGTTTGGACCCCGCACTACCACCTAACAGCCAGTGACTTAGCCTCCTGCAAATGACATGCAGGGACCGAGGTCCTTCGTGCCACGGGTGGTTGTGAGCACACAAGCCACCCACTCAGGAGTTAGGGGCCTTGTGTGGTGGCTATTTGGGGACTTTTAAATGTTTTGGGTTTTTGTAAACTCAGTGATGTCGAGTACCCTGGGAAGGGCTGAGGTTTTTAGACAGGATAATTTCCACACCCACTCCAAAGGGTGGGCCTAAGGGAGGATGAATGCCAGAAGACATTTGGGAATAAGTAGCAGGGGAACACTGGAACTGGGGCATACAGGTGTGCCCTGGCTCCCAGCTGATCTGTGCCATAACGCCTGTGCCTCTCCTGCCACCAGAGCTGACTTTCGTGGTCTGGAATGATCCTGTCTGGTGCTGCTGCTTCAAGCAGCCGTTGTTTATTGAGCGCTTACTGTGTGCCTGATGTGTGTTCAGGGCTCTGTGTGTCTTCCCTGTTCTCATCCTTGGCACGACCGTGTTAAGGGCAGTGTTACTGTTACCCCACTTTTCAGATGAGGAGACTGAGGCTCAGAAGACATCAGTGGTAGCCCCAACTCCTCCAGATTATAGCTAGTGAGGGTGGTAAGGGCCTGACTTCCCACCACTCTTGTGTGGCCCCACTGTGCTGCCTGCATGGCACTGCAGTGCCAGGCAGAGGTGGAGGAAGTGGTGAGGGCCAGGAGCAGGCTTTAGAAGCTCTGCGGCTCCCTGGGGCTGCTCTGGTGCTTGGCACCAGAGCTTCTAGTACCCTGTCCCAAACTGGGGAACCACATGAACATTCTGTCTTCAGGACTCCTATGGCCTCAAAGTCATTGAGGGCATCCAGAGAGATGGTCCTGCCTGAGCTTGCCCTGCCCAGTGGCCCCAGCACCCACAGGAAGCCTGCATTCTGTGACCTCCATGCCAGCCTCCCCCAAGCATTCCTACCTCGCTGGTTACACAGAGAAATTGTCAGGCTCACAGAGCAGCAGAACTGGCAAAGACTTAGCTAAACTGTTTCTCTTTTGCAGAAACTGCAAGTCCCCTGATTTCCAATCCTTTCCCTCTCCTACAGAGTAAGTGGCAGTCCTGGGGGGTGGCTGGAGAGGGCCAGGCAGGGCAAGGCACCAACTTGGCCTTCTTGTGGCCCCAGCCTGGGTATGCTGACCAGGCAGCCGAGGCAGCCCACGCAGCTGCAGTAGGCCACGACCCAGGCAGGTGGAAGAGCACAGACAAGGCTAGGGCCACACCCTGTCGCCACTCTAGCCCCTGTGAGAGCACAGGTCTTCCGACTCCCGACTCCCGGTCATCAGGCCATCAGGTCATCAGGACAGCCTCAGCACGCCTCTTTCGATTCTGCCTCAGCTGCCCCCCCTCCTTCCCTCGCTCTTCTTTCCATCCCTGCCTCTTTTCTTCTTCCTCTCCCTCCAGACACTAATGAGAGCTTTGGGGACACAGATCTGGCATGGCAGGCTTGTTCCACCTCCCTCCGTGCCTCTGTCTGCCGCCTGCCCTTCTTCTCTCTCCCATCTTATCATCCCCTCTTCCGGCTTCACTGTCACTTTCTCCGCCTCTTGTCTTTTCTCTTTCTTCTTTTTTACTCCCTTTGCTGCCTGTATGTTTGTCGCCTTGTCTTTTGTTCATTCATTCGTTCGTTCATTCAGCCATTCAGAAGCAACCTCTACTGGTCTCTGAGACCAAGGGGATGTATGTAGTCTCTGTCCTAAGGGAGCTTCTGATCCATGGAAACTGTCCTCCCAAGACTCTCCGATGCGCAGCACTCAGTAAGCACTCAATAAAGAATGCTCCATGGAGTTGGACGGCTTCTGTCCGCATGTCTTCCTCTCTCCATACCCCCGTCTCCCCCAGCCTCTCCCTCACTGGTTTAGCAAGAAGGGAACAGAGAGGCTGGGCCCAGAGCCCGAGTGCAGAGACCCAGGTGCATTTGGGTTCCCACTTCCCAAAACTGCCTGGCAGAAAGGCCTTGGGACTTGTGCCACTCCTCACCCATGACCTTGTTTCTCTCAGAGCCGTACACCTGTGGCGCCTGTGGGATACAGTTCCAGTTCTACAACAACCTCCTGGAGCACATGCAGTCACACGCAGGTAAGGGACAACAGCTGGGCTGGTGGATGGCAAGGCAGGACAGTAGGGGCACAGCAGCAGATGGGCAGAGAGCTTCTAAGTTCCTGCAAATGGAAGAGACAAGCAGAGCCCCCTGTGACGTAAGATGGGGGAGCCCCAGTAAGCTGAAACAGGGTGCTTTTCACCATGGGGGTGCAACTTAGGCCATTTGGGAGCAATAGGATGGGTCGGAGTCAAAGAGGATGCCCTTCACACCAGAGCACTGTGCTGTGAGCCTGAGGGTAGGCAGGAGCTGAGTGTGGCTCCAGATCGAGGTGAGCAGAGGCAGAAGGTGAGAGCAGAGGGGCCTATAGCCTGGAGCATCCTGGAGCAGGCTGAGCTTAGCCCATCCCAGGACACAGACCTGTGCACTCTGACACTGTCCATAAAGCAGGGCATGTCTGTACCACCAGAGAGGTGTTCTGTTTGAATTTCTGATTGCCAAGGTGTGGGAGGAGCCAAGGGTTCCACTTCTCATCACAGGTTCTTGGCAGTACTGGCACTGCTGGCCCAGGAACCACTCTGAGAACCCCTGCTGTGCACCCAGGTGCAGCCCTCCCCAGGCCTTTCTGTCTTATGCTTTGCAGCCACACTGTCTGTACTTCTCTGCCTGATGCATGCCCCCATCTCCAGCTGCAGTCTCTGGTCAGGCAGCCCCCACTTCTGGTACAATTTCTATTTCTGTCACAGAGACACTATTTGCTATAAAGTTAAAAAGCTCCAGATTCCAAGTGGTTTAACATGGGCATCATTCTCTTTTTACCTTACAGTCCCCCTCCATTCAAATAGCCTAAGTGGGAGGCTCCCCCTCCGTGACTTGGGGATTCAACTCCTTTCTCCCCTGGGCCTCTAACTCTGGAGGAGAAGGGGAGGCCGTGAGGACAGCACTTTTCTTAACCGCCTCAGGCCATAAGTAGCACCTTGCACAGATGCTTCAATTCCAGGGGCAGGAGCAAGTCCCAGAGCCAGCCTATATCCATGGCTGAAGCATGCCCAGAGCCACTGCCCAGGAACAGCTTAATGTCCTACAAAACAAAGCACAGATCTAGGGAGGGTACAGCTAGCTGTCCTTCTGCCTGTTTCTTACAGTGATCCCTGCATGGGCGTCTGGGCTTTCAGCTTGCCTGAGCCATAAGAGAATTGTCTTGAGATACATAGAAAATACATAACATAGCTAATGTGTGTTAGTAACAAAAGTTCCTTTAAAATTATTTTATTATCATCTTTTTTTTTTTAAATTGATAAACAGTGAGGCAAGTGGTCTCTGGGCATGGGTTGAACCCACCTATGAGGCATTAGAAACAGAAATAAAGTAGGCCACGATGGTGGCTCAGGAACTGGCCAGTGCACTTATTTCCTCTGTCACTGCTGTTGTTTTTTTGTATCCCTCTAAGGTGTACAACTCTTTCACTTATGCTTCCAGGCCTGTCCTAACGGGCACAAATAATCCCAGCACTTGGGAGGCTGAGGCAGGAGGATCCTACAAGTTCAAGGCCAGCCTGGACTGCATAGAGACACCTGGTCACAAAACACCACACAAATGAACAAAAATACCATCCTAGAGCCTGTTTCATGTTCATTGTTCTTTTCTTAGTGTACCCTTTATTCATTCATCCATTTATCCAGCATACACTAACCGGGTCCTACACTGGGCACTGACTCTCCTGATCTTTCTGAGTCTTCTTTTATTTCTGATGAACTCTGAAGTCAGGGCTGTACTCCTAGTGGTGGCCAGCATACTGGAGTTCCAATTCTGCACCACTGATGTTCCTTGGTGACTTCAGTCAAGAAAACCTTGTTTTGATCTCTAGAACAGGTATACGAATTCCCCAGGTCTTCTGCGGTCCTCCACATACTGGCTTCTAGGGTCTCAGCCGCCCTTTTGGAGTGAGGGCCTTGAATACCCACTCTGGTGTGGAGACTGTCCCACATGGGGATCCAGCAACCCAGGGCTAGTGTCAGTGGCACTGCAGTCGGGGACCACCACCCAAACTTGCCGCTTGACTGAGACACAGCCTGCAGTGGATCCTGCACTCTGCAGCCCTGGACCTCCACCTGCCTACAGACAGCTTCTGGAAGCCGACCCCTAATTAGGAAAGAGAGGCTGCTGGTGTTTTCCCCACCCCTGGCAGTGGTCATTAAAATGCAAATCGAGGCTGAGCCTGGAGGTGGCCCCACCTCTCCAGGCATCTTGACTTCTTTCCCTGGGAGCTGTGGGTTGCTTTGTTCTGGTCTGGCGTGGCCAGAGAATGCTCTGCAGCAATCCCACGGAAAGCCAGGCGGAATCCCAGCCAGGCTAAATCAGGATTAAAGGATTGGCTCTGTGGAGAGAAATTAAGCGTCCTGAGCTGCGCAGTTCACAGCTCCGCTGATAAGGAGGATCAGCCTCAAGTAACACCAATCTCATTAAGAGGCTGCTGAATGGCACGGGCTAATTCATGCTAATAAACTTCCTTTCCGAACTGGAGGAAAAGCTGGTGGCCGCTCAGGGGCGTGCGTTGGCAGTGATGATAGTACCAATAGCCAACACTAGATGAGCGCTTGCCTCACTCGGGAGGGGCACTGCCTAATGTGGGGTGTTTCGTCAGCTCCTCCCTTCCCAACTTTCCATCTCCTTTGAACTGAAGTCCCGAGAACATATCACTGGCCGGAAGTTGCACAGCAGCATTAAAAGCAATCTGGAGGGGCCCAGGAGGATGGCTCAGTGGTCTAAAGCGCCTGCTTAGGAAAGCTTGGGCAGCTGCAGGGACCGCAGTTTGATCCGAGATCCCTGGGACCACATGCTCTGCCAGCCCTACCCTCAGGGCAGGCTGAGCCGGCCATAAAAACAAACAAACAAACAAAAGTTCTGCAACAAGAAAAAAAAAAAATAATAAAATAAAATTAAAAAATAAAAAAATAAAAGCAATCTGGAATCCTTAGAACGTTGTACTAGGTCGTGTTCTAAGAGTTTTACACACCATCTCCATTTAATTCTCAGAACATTTCTCTGGGTTATAATGCTCCTGTTGACTCCACAATAAAAGTAACTTGCCCAGGTTGGGAAACCACAGGCCCTTGTCAGCCACACAGTGTGGCTGTGGATGACCCAGGAATGTTAGCATAGAGAACCCTCTCCTAGGTCATCCCCTGCAGCCCCTTATTAAAGTCTAGCCAGGGAGACCACAGCTGAACGAGAGGGACACAGAGACCTTCCAGGGAGTAAATGAAGTTGGTAATTTGCTAACTGAGGTTTGGGGGGGGGGGCAGACCTGGTGTCTAAGATCCTTGAGTCACCTTGCAGCTTGAGGGTTCGATTTTCCCACCTGTGAGTAGGTTCACGGGGACACTCTGGTGTGGGTGAGGGTCACAGAGATGGCCCGAGCACTGTGGAAGAGCTGTCGAATACGCCAAGACCCAGCCAGGGCAGGACCTGTTTTTCCATTACTGATATCAGAAAGAGCAGTATTTCTTACCTGTAATATTTGAGACTAGAAGCACTTTGGATATCAGGTATTTCAAGTTGTAGAATATGCTACAACTTTATCGTCAGACTCAAGTCTAAATGTGATACTTTTGCCGGGCGTGGTGGGGCATGCCTGTAATCCCAGCACTTGGGAGGCTGAGGCAGGAGGATTGGTGCGAGTTCGAGACCAGCCTGGGCTACAAAAGTGAGCTCAAGGCCAGCCTCAACTGCATAGCAGGACCCTGTCTCAAAAAGACAAAAAATAAATAAATAAATAAATAAATTAAATAAAATAAATGTGATACTTTTGCATTGCGTAACACCTTGTACCCACCAGCTGAGGCTAGTTGCCTATAGCAGCTTGGCCTTCCATGGGATGGGCACATGGTGGGCACACATAGGATTTGCACTGCTGTGCAGAGCGATTTCAACACAGTCATGGAACATTTACTAATTATCTCAGTGTACAGAGGGCGTGTCTGCAAGATGCGGACACAAATAATTTCGAACTCAGGACCTTGTGCTTGCCAGGCAGGCACTTAGGCTGCTGAGTTGTATCCCCAGCACCCACAAGCAAATTTTTGAATCAACCATAGTAGACACTGTTATCTAATACTAGGTTGAATCAGGATTAGAGAAACACCCTGAAGCCTACTCAGCTCCTGTCTCTGGGATGGAGTAGAGAACACTGAAACACAAAGTTCAAAGGACTCAGGTATCACAGGATACAGTCCTGGCAAAGCCAGGCGCACATCAAGGGCTTCCAGACTTCTGTACCCCGGTGGGAAAGTTAACCAGATAGCCTGCTGTTTCTCATGGTGAAATTAAGTCTCCCTTTTATAAATGTTCACTCCATGTATTAAAAATAAATGCTTTTTCTGCACAGGGAAAATGCACAGAATTTAGAATGGAGGGGAAAAGACATATTTAGGTATATATACAGAATAGTTTGGATAACTGTATTGTCAATTTCTGCTGGTCTTTAGAAAGGAGTAGTTAATGCTTAAAATTTGCTTTTTCCTCTGATTTTTGTTTCCTCTTTTGAATTTCTTACAACTTTTTTGGTAATAGTTTTTTTTTTTTTTTTTTTTTAATGAATCTTGCACATTTAGATCTGGTAATCTGAACAACTAATTTGAAGATAGCATCATATAATACAGTAACCGTTGTTGAATTCCTATTACTTTGTTTAGTTAAATCTTGTATTGTTTCTACTGGTGGTTTTTTTTTCCCCTACCACTATTTTGTATTCTTAAAAAAAAAAAAAAAAATCAGTGATAGCCATAATCTTATTACCAACTTAATGGGTTTCTTTACAGTCTATTTTAAACTTAAAAATTAGATTTTTTGAGATAAAATTTATGTAAATGTAGCTTCGTAGTTTTAAGAGTCCAATTTAATGGGTTTTGACAAATGCATCCAGTTATTCAGCCATAGTCATGATCAGAATACATGACATTACCAGAAGTTAGAAAGTTCCCTCATGCCCCTTTATAACTGCTGCCTTTCTCCTAGCCCGGCCACTGGCAACCACTAAGAGTTTTCTTTCACTCTCGTTCTGTCTGGGATTTCATGGACGTGGTTGGAGTTCCTCAGTATTTGGTCCATTGGGTCTGTCTTCCACATAGCATGCTTTTTACATTCATCTGTGTTCCTGTGTGTTATCTGCAAGTCATTTGTGTTGCTGAAAGTATTCCACTGTCAGATGTAGACTCTGAGTTGGTAGGCACTGAGTCTCCCATTTGGGAGGTTTTCCGAATAAAGCTGTAGACAAGCACTTGTGTGGGCCTGTGTATTTCCCTGTCAGCCATATACCTAAGAGTGGAGATGCCTGTTTGGCTTTTTGACCATGTTTAACTATTTGAGGAACTGCCAGACTGTTTGCTAAAGTGGCTGCACCATCTTTATGCCCCACCTATCTTTGTGCCTCGCCAACACTTATGAGGGGTCTGATCTCTCCATATTCTTGCCAGCTACACAGCTTAGACTTGTAGTATTCCTCCTGTCTCAGCCACCCCACTGCTGGGATTATAGGCATCCACCACCATGCCCAGTTTTGGAGCCAGCACAGTGTGCCCAGGTTCCAAGGCCAATGTGGCATGCAGTACTGGGGATCAAATCTGGGTCCTTAGGCTTGTCAGGCAGGTGCTTAGGCCACTGAGCTACTTCCCCGACCCTCATTGTGACTTTTAATACTTGTTTTTCTAACAGCTAGTGATGTTGAACAACTATTGCTATTGACCATTAGTGTATTTTGTTTGGGGAACTATGTATTTACTTTGGCCATTTCGCAATTGTCTTTTTATTGAGTTCTAAGAATTCTTTGTGTATCTTCAATATAAGGCCCTGCCATATATATGATTTCTAATATTATGGGTTTTGTGTTTACTTCCTTGAAGGCATCATTGAACTTTTGTCCTTGAAAGTTTAGTTTTTAGTTTTAATGAAGCCCATACATCTATATTTTTCTTTTTATCATTTGTGTTTCTGCATCATATCTAAAATACTGTCTAACTCCAGCTGACAAGGATTTATTAATTCCTATGTGTTTTTATAAAAATGTTACAGTTTTAGCTCTTACATTCAGACTGTATTCCATTTTGAGTTTATATATGGTGTGAGGTAGGGGTCCAGCCTCATTCTTTGTTTTTCATTGGAAGTTTATTTATTTTTTAAAATATTTTTATTGTTTAAATTTAACAATGGTTATATTGCATATTTTCATCATCAGATCAGTTTAGATTAATACATATAGGTCTATAAGATTGATCAAGCAATTAAACATTTACCCTTCTAAATCAACATTACTTTTTTCCCCCCTTTTTCTCTTCCCCTTTCTTTTCTTTGAAAGTTGACATATTGCATATTGTCCTCACAATCGTTCTACAGAGTATAATGTGTGGGCATGACCCAACTCCCTACTGATGTTGCTTAGAAAAAAAAAGAAAAAAAGAAAAGGAAAAGAATATACTTCTCTTTGGACTAAGAGGAAGCAGATACATACACAGTCAAATGTTCTGCAATTGCAGCGTGCCACCAGTGAAGCTTGTGATGTTGGAGGCTATTGAATCTAAGTCTCCTATAGCTCATCTCACTAATCTAGCTCTGCGTTTCATGCATTGTAATTAAGCATTTTTTTTTTTTTCTTCTTGCTGGGTGCTCAAGGGAAGTCGAAGCAAGACCTGTATAACAAAACATTCTTTTTTTTTTTTGTATCTTCCAGGGTCAAATCCCCTCAGGATTAAGTTTGGGACCATAGGCAGTACTTTGTAGAACTGTTATTAGTGTCAGCCTTTGGGACAAGTCACGGCCATTGCTTGGCCATTTTGCTTTCTGTGAAAGCCTGAGAGAATGTTTTTCTCTGGGTGACTCTTCTTAGACACACTATAGTTCATTCATCCCTTTCCTCTGAGGTCCCATAATCTCCTTGACCAGAAAATTTGGGACACCTCTGAGTTATAGGATATTACAGCACAGGTTC